>CAUYQV010183913.1:0-10712 GCA_963574575.1 Galagoides demidoff
GCTTGAGCCCAGGAGTTGGAGGTTGCTGTGCGCTGTGATGAAATGGCACTCTACCTGGGGGGACAGCTTGAGGCTCTGTCTCAAAAAAAAAAAAAAGAAAGAAAGAAAAAAATTTTTTTTTTGAGACGGAGACTCAAGCTACCCCCCCGGGTAGAGTGCCATGGCATCACAGCTCATAGCAACCTCCAACTCCTGGGCTCAAGCGAGTCCCCTGCCTCTGCCTCCCAAGTAGCTGGGACCACAGGCGCCCTCCAAAACGCCCGGCCATTTTTTGGTTGCAGCCATCATTGTTGTTTGGCGGGCCCGGGCTGGGGATTCGAACCCACCACCTTAGGTGTACGTGGCTGGCGCCTTAGCCGATTGAGCCACAGGCACCGAGCAAGAAAGAAAGAAAATTAAATTGACATAATATAGACCAATGGGAGAAAAACTTAAACATTTATTTAATGCAAATTTTATCTGGCACAGAAGCCTTCATAAGGAAATGACCCAAAAATATAGAATTTAACCCTTATATGCTAAATTAGACAAATAATCAATTATGAAAACGTGACAGGGCAAAGCACTCTGCCCAGGGTGACAGCTTGAGATTCTGTCTCAAAAAAAAAAAAAAAAAAAAAAAAAGAAGAAGCACACAAAACCATCTCTTTAACAAAACAACAAAAAAGGAAAAAAAAACAGCTTTTGCTATTGCAAAAAGAGAGAGAAAGAAGGCTGGATAAATCTGCTTTTTACCTTAGCAAGAGTGAGAATATTAATTTTTTAATTTTGTTTATTTTTTATTTTCTCATAGAGAGATGGTCTTACTCCATCTCCCAGGCTAAAATGTAGTGGCCTTACTGTAACTTACTGTAAATTCCCTGGCTCAGAGATCCTCCTACCTCAGTCCTCCAAGTAGCTAAGATTACAGGTACACACCATTCCTGGGTAATGTGTGTATATGTGTGTGTGCGTGTGTGTGCATGTGTGTAGATGGGATCTTGCTATGTTGCCCAAGTTGGTCTTGAATTCATAGCCTCAAGAAATCCTTCCAGAGTGCTAGGATTACAGGCATGAGCTACCTTGCCCAGCCTTATTAATTCTTTATGGTTAATTGTGAGTCAGTTTTGTCTTCATTTGTGCTGCTATAACAAAATATCTAAGAGTAATTTATAAAGAACAGAGGCTCAGCATCTATAGCTCAGCAGCTAGGGCACCAGCTACATACACCAGAGCTGACAGGTTCAAATTCAGCCCAGGTCTGCCAAACAACAATGACAACTACAACAAAAAAATAGCCGAGCACTGTGGTGAGCACCTGTAGGGCCTGTACGAATGCCATGGCACTCTACCTAGGGCGACATAGTGATACTCTGTCTCAAAAAAATAAAAAAAAAAAGAAGAACAAAAATGTATTTCTCATAGTTCTGAAATCTGGGAAGTCCTAAACCAAGGCACCAACAGGTTCAGTTGTCCATTAAGGTCTGTTGTCTGCTTCCAAGAGGGGGCCTATTTGCTGAGTCCTTTGGAGGGGAGGAATGATATGTATTCACATGGTGGAAGAGCAAAAGAACTGAATGATGGGCTCAGCGCCTATGGCTCAACCGGCGAAGGCGCCAGTCACATACACCTGAGCTGACGGGTTCGAATCCAGCCCGGACCTGCCAAACAATGATGGCTGCAACCAAAAAATAGCCGGGCATTGTGGTGGGCACCTGTAGTCCCAGCTACTTGGGAGGCTGAGGCAGGAGAATCGCTTGAGCCCAGGAGTTGGAGGTTGCTGTGAGCTGTGATGCCACGGTACTCTACCCAGGGCGACAGCTTGAGGCTCTGTCTCAAAAAAAAAAAAAAACTAACTAAATGATGTATTGTACATGGAGCCTTTTTTTTAAGGGCCTGAATCCCATTCACAAGGGAGGAGTCCTCATGGCCTAGTAACTTCTTGAAGCCCTCACCTCTTCATACCACACTGACAGTACCTGAATGTTGGAGGGAACACATTCAAGCTATAGTAGTTTTATTTTATTTTGAGTCCCTCTATCATAAGTCTGTGCCTTTTCCATTCATAACTGTTTGTCTGATTGTCTTTAGCTCTTGTATTAGTTTCCTAGGACTGCTGTAGCAAAGTACCAAAAGGTGGTTGGTTTCAAACAACGTAAGTTTATTTTCTCATAGTTCTGGAGGCTAGAAGTCCAAAATCAAGGTGAATGGGCCATGCTCCCTCTGAAATCTGTTGGGGACAATCCTTTGCCTCTGCCTAGCTTCTGGTCCTTTGGCAGTAGTCCTTGTCTTTCCTTGACTTGCAGCTGCAGCACTTCAGTCTGCATCCATTATCACCAATGTTATCACCTCATATATCTCTTTCCTCTTCTTATAAGGATACCAGCACAAATTGTACTAACTTAAAGGCCCACCCTCCTCAGTATGACTTTATCTTAACTAATTATATCCACAGTAGCCCTGTGTCTAAGTAAGATCACATTCTGACGTGTTGGTGTTACCAAAATTCAGTACTCCTCCCCATGGCTGAACAAAGAACAAGGACAAGTGGCTTGATGAGAAGTAAAGAGAAGTTTATTAATTTGACATCACATAAGGATATTATCAGACTCCCATCCTAAAGTACCAATGTCCAAACTATAAGCAGAAATACAGAGATTTATGGGAATTTTCAACTTCAGCCTATTGCTGTTTAGACCATATTCAGTAAAGACACTATGAGGCTAGGGACAGTGGCTCATACCTATAATCCTAGCACTCTGGGAGGCCAAGGCAGGTGGCTCCTTTGAAATCATTAGTTTGAGACCAGCCTGAGAAATGAGCAGGACCCCATCTCTGCTAAAAACTAGCCAGGTATTGTGGTGGGTGCCTATAGTCCCAGCTATCAAGGAGATTGAGGCAAGAGGATCACTTGAGCCCAAGAGTTTGAGGTTGCTGTAACTCTATGGCACTCAACTCCAGGGTGACTGAGACTCTGTCTCAAAAAAAAAAAAAAAGACAACCTGATGACCTTGTGACCTCTGCCCTAACAATTCCGTTGAGCCATCTCCTGTGGTACCACAAAACAAAGAACACTCCTCTGCCCCTTTGATCAATTGCCTCAGTCAGGAATGCAGGTTTTATTTTATTCATTTTTTTTGCAGTTTTTGGCCAGGGCCAAGTTTGAACCCACCACCTCCAGTATATGGGGCCAGCGCCCTACTCCTTGAGCCACAGGTGCTGCCTAGGAATGCAGGTTTTAATATCCAAAAAGGGTAAGCAGGTTTTAAAGAGACTGCTCATAAAATATGTTCGCTCTTTTTCAGGCCTTTGCCTTTGTTACACTGAGGAGTTAGAACTTCAACATAATCTTTCTGAAGGACATAATTCAAACCATAAGAGTGTCACAGAAATTAAAATGTGATATGAATATCTAGGATCTCAGGAGGATAAATTGCTAGCTTAGATATTTATGATGCCAATGAATTTGGTAGAGAAATCTTCCCAAGATACAGAAGCCATAATACATTTGGATTTACCATGGAATTCCATGATATTGTGATTAGTGAGTCAATTACATTCTCTTCTTAATTTACTTGTTTATTTGTAGTATCAGCTTTATTGAGATAATTATCATACTATACATTTCACCTATTTAACGTACAATTCAATGACTTTTAGTATATTCAAAGAATTGTTAAGACCACCATCACAATCAGTTTTGAAACATTTTCATCATATCCCCCTCCCTGTAAAAACTATATCCACTAGTAGTCACTCTGAAAGGTATAAGCTTTGGCTCTGAGAGACAAGACTGGAGCAGAGATGTTCGGGCCAGGTTTATTGAAACAGAAGGGTGAAAAGGTGAAAAAGGTCCAGGGGCAGTTAGAGACCCCTTTTATGGCGCAGTAGGAGGTGGGCAAATTCTACAGCTTCCCTGGAAATTTACAGTCCTTTGGCACAAACTTCTCAGGGGTGGGACTAACTAGATCTTTCGTCTTAGGAGGAAAGGACAAGGAAGGGAAAAGGGAGGAGGAGGGGAAAGGATTCTATGTGACTGCATTGGGCTCCCTAACATTCCTGACACTAGTTAAAAGGGGTGATAGGGACAGTGGTCTGTCTTCTGAAATTGCTTCTGGCTGGATAGGGTTGTAGTTGCCCTCAGTGGGATGAATTAGGTGTTGATAGGGCTATGTGGGTTTGGGGTACATTGATAGAGTGTTTGGGGAGTAATAGAAATTGGGTTGAAATTGTGGCTGACACTTTTTTTACCCTGTCTTGAATAAATGAGGACAAGAATTGGACGACACAAGGGGCAATGGTTAATAACAGGAGGAATGTAGCAAGGGGGCCCAAGTAGGGTAAGATCCAGCATCCCCATGGGTTGTTGAACCAGGATCCCTCATTTTGAGAGCATAGGTGGGGTAGCTTATTCCCAGAGCCAGGTGATACCCTCTCAGACCAGACCAGGTTTGTTGTTGGTGTAGAAACAGCAGGTCTCCTATGTGTAAAGGCCCCTTTCACCTGCCATGATTGGATCTAAGGCTCTGAGATGGTTGGAGGGGGGATAATTGGAAAGTAATAAAAGGGTGAGCAAGGTAATTTTATCTTCTAGAGAACTGAGACACTGTGGGATATATATGGGGGGGACTATATTTTATTTTTTTATTTTAATGATGGAGATAGGACAGAGAAATAGAGGTCTTTAAAATTTAAGAAGACTTGGGGATGTGGCTCTGGTATGTATTAGAATTAATTTACTTGTGTTAGAGAGTAAAGTTACTTAAGACTTTCCTGGTGTGATGAAGTTGACCCCATTTTCTTTCTTTCTTTTTTTTTTTTTTTGAGACAGGAGCCTCAAGTTGTCCCCCTGGGTAGAGTGCCGTGGCATCATAGCTCACAGCAACCTCCAACTCTTGGGCTCAAGCGAGTCTCCTGCCTCAGCTTCCCAAGTAGCTGGGAACACAGGCGCTCGCCACAACACCCGGCTATTTTTTGGTTGCAGCCATCATTGTTGTCTGGCGGGCCCGGGCTGGGTTCAAACCGGCCACCTTAGGTGTATGTGGCTGGTGCCTTAGCCACTTGAGCCACAGGTACTAAGCCATTGACCCCATTTTCAAGTCAGACATGTTGGTCAGCTGAAAGCCATTCCCGTAGTCCCAGGGTGTTGATTTAGGGGACTACTGGTTCCAGAAGGTGAATACCATCTCCTTTTCTAAGGAGATTATACTCTTCCTTCTAGTGTCTTTCTCCTTTGCTGTGAGGACATTTCTCTAGTTCTAGTGAAAGATGCCTCTTGGGGTATTTTAGTTTAAGGACCCAGAATTGTAGTAGTGGGCAGGTTTCCATTCAGAAGGGCACAGTCTTCATGCTTGGGCCTTTTGAGTAACCATCTCTGGAGAAGTTTTTTTTTTTTTGAGACGGAGCCTCAAGCTATCCCCCTGGGTAGAGTGCCATGGCATCACAGCTCATAGCAACCCCCAACTCCTGGGCTCAAGAGAGTCTCCTGCCTCCGCCTCCCAAGTAGCTGGGACCACAGGCACCCGCCACAACGCCTGGCCATTTTTTGGTTGCAGCCATCATTAATGTTTGGTGGGCCGGGCTGGGGATTCGAACCCGCCACCTTAGGTGTATGCGGCTGGCGCCTTAGCCAATTGAGCCACAGGCGCCAAGCCACTCTGGAGAATTTTTAAAGTGGCAACCACAATTGAAAACCTTTACTGCTTTCAGAGCTGCTGTCAATCCTGTTTTCTCTCTTTCTCTATCCTTTCTACTGTTGGAGGGAAGCTGAAAGGGCAGAGGGGAGTTGGCAGGGTAGAGAGAAGCTGGCGGGGTAGAGGAAAGCCAGCTTGGTGGAGGGAAGTCCGCAGGGAAGAGAGAAGCTGGCAGCAGAGTTGAGGGAAGTCTGTGGAGCGGAGAGAAGCTGGCAGTGGGGAAAAGGGAAGACAGCAGATGGAGGGAAGTCAGCAGAGTGGGGACAAAGTGGCTGCCAGGCCTATGAGTTTGACCCACCACTTGTGCTTGTGTCAGCTGCAGCCTAGGGTGTGCCTGTGGCTTCCTGAGGCCACTGCCACAGGAGCTGCCAGGTCTGCAGCACAGGTCTTGCACCCACACCCCTGCCTGCAGTAGTGGGAGGACTGCATGGCTGCTGGGCAGGGGCAAGAAGCCATGAGAAAGTAGAGGGCCTTGAGGCTCCAGGGGCAGTTTAGGAGGTGGGGGAGCATAGGAGCTGGAGAAATCTCTTGAGGGATAGGGAGGAAGCCAGATAGGGAGGAAGACCAGGGAAGATAGAGAAGGAGGTGTTCTAGTGATAATTCGTGTAGGGAGGGGAAAGAAACGGAGAGAAAGACCTGAAGATAGAGGATTTTGTTTGGAGGAAACATCTGCCTTTTGGGGAGGAAATTATTTAAGTTCTTTAAGATATTTAAATTAAAGGTCCCATTTTTTAATTTGTATTGAGGTTGAAGTAGACACCCTAGGGTGTCTCTGTTGAAAGAGCTGGAAGGGCCAGCTCCTATGTCTCATATGTCCTTCCCCTACCTGGGTGGAAAAGAAGGCATCCCTCGTTTCCCAAGACCTAGGAGTGAAAAATAAAGAAAGGCTGAGAAAGGTCAGGCTTCCCTACTTTTTATCAGAAAACTTGAGGTCCCTGGGACCTCAGAAGAGAGCACAGTGCTGGGACAAAACCCTCTAATTAGGCGCGAAAGAATAAAGGAAGAAGTGAGAGAGATGTGATGACAGAGGCATGGATCAAGCCGAGGGCAAGGAAACTTACCCTTAAATGGCAGTTGGGGCCAAATCCTCTAGAATTCTTCAAGGGGTGGGTCAGTGGAGTTGGACCTAGTCACTATCAGACTAGGTTCCAAGAAATCTGAGGTGACTAGGGAGGTTGACAGCCAGCCACCAGTCAACTGCCAGTCCTAGATTTCCAGCACCATATGAAAGGTATAGGCAGCAGTGCCCAGAGATAAGACCTGAGCAAAGATGTTTATTGAAAGGAGAGGGTGACCTGCCTGCACAGTGAAAAGGTGGCATCTATGCCTAGGGACAGTTTGAGACCCCTTTATATGGGACTATGGGGGGGGCAGGCAAATTCCACAGCTTTCCGAGAAGGTTAGGGTTCTTTGGTGTGAACTTCTCAGGAGTGGGGGTAATTAGGTCCTTTGTCTTAGGAGGAGGGAGGAAGGGTTTGCATGTGGCTGTATTAGGCCCCCCAACACACTCCCATGTTCCTACAACTTCTACCCTCAGCCCTAGGCAACCACTAATCTATTTTCTTTTCTTTTTTTTTTTTTTTTGAGAC
Source organism: Galagoides demidoff (assembly GCA_963574575.1). Lineage (NCBI taxonomy): Eukaryota > Metazoa > Chordata > Mammalia > Primates > Galagidae > Galagoides > Galagoides demidoff. The sequence goes on from CAUYQV010183913.1 coordinate 7,262, forward strand.
GGAACCTCAAGCTATCCCCCTGGGTAAGTGCCATGGCATCACTGCTCATAGCAACCTCCAACTCCTGGGCTCAAGCCAGTCTCCTGCCTCCGCCTCCTAAGTAGCTGGGACCACAGGCGCCCACCACAACGCCCGGCCATTTTTTGGTTGCAGCCATCATTGTTGTTTGGCGGGCCCGGGCTGGGGATTCTAACCTGCCACCTTAGGTGTAGGTGGCTGGCGCCCTAGCCGATTGAGCCACAGGTGCCGAGCCAGCACTTTGTTTTTTTGAGACAGTCATGCTCTGTCATCTGAGCTAGAGTGTGGCATCCTCAGATTCCTGGGTTCAAGTGATCCTTCTTCCTTTGCCTCCCAAGTAGCTGGGACTAAAGGCACAACACCTGGCTAATTTTTCTATTTTTTGTAGAGAAAGGGTCTTGCTCTTGCTCAAGCTGATCTCCAATTTCTGACCTCAAGAAATCCTCCCGTTGGCTGGCTCATGCCTATAATCCTAGCAATCTGGGAGGCCATGGCAAGTGGGTTGCTTGAGCTCAGGAGTTTGAGACCAGCCTGAGCATGAGTGAGACCCCCATCTCTAAAAAATTAGCCAGGTGTTTTAGCGGGTGCCTGTAGTCCCAGCTACTTGGGAGACTTAGCAAGAGGTTCACTTGAACCCAGGAATTTGAGGTTGCTGTGAGCTATGACACCACTGCACTCTACCCAGGGGTGACAAAGTCAGACTGTGTCCAGACAAAAAAAAAAAAAAAAAAAAAGGAATCCTCCCACCCGTCTCCCAGAGTACCAGGATTATAGGCACAGGCATTGCTCCTGGCCAAAAGGCGCATCTTACACCATGGAAGCATGCCCATTGCTATGTAGCTTATGCAATGAATATGTTGCCTTGATTAAGTTGGAATATTGCTGGATACTAGAAAACACAGGAGTGGTGCTTTTTAAAGCTGTTATAGGAGTTGCTACATCTACATGGCACACCGGAATGGCAATCCCATCTCCAGAATGTGTACCTATGGCATTGAGGAATCACCAGAATCTGTATTTACCAGTCTAATGTGGCCAATATGCCTATGGGGACAAGAATGACATTTATAGGTGCTAAATGCCTAACCATAAGTCTGGAATGCCTCCAAAATATCTAGGTGATATATTTTTATGTAGAACACCCATTCAATATAAGTTTAACCTTTTCTCCAAAATAACCCTTGATGGCTGTTGCAGAAATCACACACTGTGATGCCAACACCATTCTCTCATCCACCAGCAAATTCCTTCTAGAGCATGTATAGTTTCTGCCCCAGATATATGTCCTGGATTTTGTGGGTTGAGGTGCAGACATCTACCTTTTTACTACTACCCAAGACCACACTTCTGTCCACAAGGCTCCAAAATAAACCATCATATACAGAGGTGCTGATTTGTTTGCCCTATTTGGTTTTATGGCTCCACTGGCATTTGGGGATCACTTTGCATATATAGCTCTTTCATGGAACAATGCCACACTCTCATGGGCCCTTTACCCCAGTTGATGTGGCACAGTTCATCATGTTGCATCCCCTGGACAATCATCAATCTTCCAGTCACTGGCTGATATGGCTAGCCCATTTGCAAAAGCCCATGAAGTCTAAATATACGGCAGAGTTGCTGTTAGATTAGCCTACATAGCCATCACCACTGCAAAGTTCAGCCCTTTGGGCATAGTCTCAGTTAACAGGTGGTCATCCTTAGGGTATGTCTTAATCCACTGCGCTACAACAGCAGAATACCTGAGATCAGGTAATTACAAAGAATAAAAATTAATTTCTCAGTTTTAGAAGCTAGGAAGCCCACGATCAAAGTACAGGCATGTTTTAATGTCTGATGAGTGTCTCCAATTCCAGGATGGAACTGTGACCACTGTGAAGGGGAGGAATGCTATCTTCATGTGATAGAAATAGATAGTGTTTGGAAACTAGCCAACAAATGAATTATAAAAAAAGGACATAGCCAATAAAATTACAACAATGAATTTTTAAAAACCAGATAGAACTTAGCAACCATTCCTAATAAAAAAACTCTAATAATAATAATAATTGCAAGACTATGTACTGAATGCCAAGCACTGTTTTAAGTACCTTATACATATGAGCTAATATAATTCTCACAATCCTATGAGGTAGTTCCATTTTATAGATGGAGGGACTAAGATACAAGGAAGCTAAGATATTTGCCCAGGATCACTCACCTAACAAAGCTCTTCTAGATTGAAAAACCAATAGAAAGGTTAGCACCCATAGCTCAGTGAGTAGGGCACCAGCCATGTACACCAAAGCTGGAGGGTTCGAGCCCAGCCTGAGCCTGCTAAACAATAATGACAATTGCAACTAAAAAACAGACAGGCGTTGTGGCAGGCACGTGTACTTCCAGCTACTCAGGAGGCTGAGGTGAATCACTTAAGCCCAAGAGTTTGAGATTGTCGTAAGCAGTGACACCACAACACTCTACCAAAGGTGACATAGTGAGACTCTGTCTCAAAAAAAAAAAAAAAAAGAAAGAAAGAAAGAAAGAAAATAGAAAGATCTTAGTGACCCAACAGAAACCAGGCAGGTAATGATTCAAATTGATTAGTTCTTCCAAAGGGAGACCAGGAAAAGCATCCTTCTTATAAAGAAAGCTTAACTCAGGCTCGGCACCTGTGGCGCAATCTGCTAAGGCACCAGCCACGTACACCTAAGGTGGTGGGTTCCAATCCCCAGCCCGGGCCCGCCAAACAACAATGATGGCTGCAACCAAAAAATGGCCGGGCGTTGTGGTGGGCGCCTGTGGTCCCATCTACTTGGGAGGCAGAGGCAGGAGACTCGCTTGAGCCCAGGAGTTGGAGGTTGCTATGAGCTGTGATGCCATGGCACTCTACCCAGGGGGATAGCTTGAGGCTCTGTCTCAAAAAAAAAAAAAAGAAAGCTTAACTCAAAGGTCTTTATGTCTCAGAGAACCAGCCCTTAAGAAACTGACTTGAGTCAGACTGGAGGGCTTCTCTCCAGTGTGAGTTCGCTGGTGATGATTAAAAGTGGAATGCTGACTAAAGGCTTTCCCACACTCACTACATTCATAAGGTTTCTCTCCAGTGTGAACTCTCTGGTGCACAGTGAGCTGAGAGCTGTCACTGAAGGCTTTCTCACAATCATTACATTTATAGGGTTTTTCTCCAGTATGGGTTCTCTGATGTACCATTAGGCTAGAGCTAAAACTGAAGACTTTTCCACACTCATAACATTCATAGGGTTTCTCACCAGTGTGAATTCTCTGGTGTATAATGAGGTAGGAGTTTTGATTAAAGGATTTTCCACACTCACTGCACTTATATGGCTTTTCACCTGTGTGAAGTCTCTGGTGTCGAATAAGACATTTACTCAGACTGAATGCCTTACCACACTCACTACATTCAAATGGTTTTTCTCCAGTATGAATTCGCTCATGG
>CAUYQV010183915.1:0-13999 GCA_963574575.1 Galagoides demidoff
GGTGCCTGTGGTCCCAGCTACTTGGGAGGCGGAGGCAGGAGACTCGCTTGAGCCCAGGAGTTGGAGGTTGCTATGAGCTGTGATGCCATGGCACTCTACCCAGGGGGATAGCTTGAGGCTCTGTCTCAAAAAAAAAAAACAGAATTAATGAGAAGTTAGCAAAGTTACTGCCTATTAAATCAGTGTATGCTAAAGTCAATAGCATTTCTAAGCTACAACAAAAAAGACTCAGAAAACACAACTTATGATGACCATTTGTGGCATTATTCATGCAACAATGAAAATGAGCAATCTGTAAAGTAATTCATGATCTGACTTTATCTTTTTGTTGTTGAGACAGAGTCTCACTCTGTAACCTGAGTACAGTGGCATCATCACAGCTCAATGCAACCTTAGACTCATGGGCTCTAGTGAGCTTTCTGCCTCAGACTCCCAAATAGCTGGGACTGTAGAATGATAGCCAACTGGGTTTTTTTTTTTTTTACGTTTTTTGTGGAGACTAGGTCTCACTCTTACTCAGATAAGTCTCTAACTCCTGAGCTCAAGCAATCCTCCTGCCTCAGTTTCCCTGAGTTGCTGGGATTACAGGCATGAGCCACTGAACCCACCCGGCTAACTCATGACCATAATTTTAAAAGTCATAACAGTAGTAGCTTTCAGGGGATGTTAATAAAAGGAAAGAAAAACAAGAGAGGATCTAGGGAACTGCTAATGTTCTGCTTCTTTATCTGGGTGCTAGTGTTTAGTTTGAAAATTCATTGTACATACAGAAAAATCCATGTATCATGCTATACTTCAATAAAAAAAATTTTTAAGATATCATTTGCAATAGCAAAAATAATTTTAAGTACCCAGGCACAAATCTATCAAAAGATATGGAGGAACTTCTATGAGAATTTACTTATTTATTTTATTCATTCATTCATTTATTATTATTATTATTTGTAGTTTTTGGCCAGGGCCTGGTTTGAACCAGCCACCTGTGGTATATGGGGCCAGCGCCCTTCTTCCTCTGAGACACAGGTGCCACCCAAGAATTTACTTATTTATTTTTTTAAGAGACAGGGTCTCACTCTGTTGCTGGGGCCGAAAAGCAATAGCATGATCATAACCCAGTGCAGTCTTGAACTCATGGGTTCAAGTGATCTTCCTGCCTCAGTTTCCTGAGTAGCTAGGACTATAGGCACACACCACCACTCCTGGCTAATATATAAATTTTTTATTTGTGTCAGGGTCTCACTATGTTATGTTGTCTAGGCTGGTCTTGAATTCCTGGACTCAAGCAGTCCTCCTAGCCCAGCCTACCAAAGGGTTGGACTTACAGGCACAAGCCACCATGCCAAAGCAGTGAAGGCCTTTTTTATGTAAAATGTTTATTGTTAAAGAAGACCTAAATAAACTGATATACTATAATCTCAAATTAAAAAATTTAATATTGTAAAGATGCCAGTTTTTTTCATGCTGAGCTCTCAGTCCAGTGCAATCCAACATCCTGGGGAAACTGACCCTACAGTTATCAGTAATGCACACGACATGGTACTGCCTCGAGGACAGACATACAAAACACTGAAACAAAACAGAGAGCTCAGAAGATGATCCTCGGTTATCTGGAAACCTGGTACAGCAGAACCAGTATCACAGCTCAGTGAGAAAGGCTGGACTATTCGATACATAGCATGTGGACAATAGGTTATCTATGAATGGGAAAATGAATTCCTGCTTCATACCATTTTTTTTAAAAAATCAATTTCAAAGATTTAAGTGTGAAATGTAAGACTTTAAAACTTTTAGAAAGTATAAGAGAGTTCTTTTATGACCTTGGAGTAGTAAAAGCCTTTATAAAACAAGACTCCTAATGCAATAATCTTAAAGGTAAAGGGGAAACCTTTTTTTTTGAGAGAGTCTCACTCTGCTGCCTGGGCAGAGTGCCATGGCATTATAGTTCACAGCAACCTCAAACTCCTGGCCTCAAGCAATAGCCTTGCCACAGCCTCCTACTCAGGAGGAACAGCTGAGTCCCTGAGTAGCTGGGATTACAGGCATCCACCACCATGCTGGACTAGTTTTTCTACTTTTAGTACAGATGAGGTCTCAGTTTTGCTTAGGCTGGTCTCTAACTCCTGAGCTCAGACTATCTACTGCCTCCACCTCCCCAAGTGCAAGCAACTACATCTGGTGTAAGGGGAATCTTTTTTAAAAACCCAGAACAAATGATAATTTAAAAAAAATTAAAACCAAGTGAAAAGAGAAACCACAGCTCAGAAAATATATTTGTACATAACAAAGATTTATGTAAGCAAAAGACAAATAATTCTTGGTAATCAATTAGAAAGGGCAAAAAAAAAAATGACTAAAATGGACAAAAAGAGAACAGGCACTTTACAAAAGAAAACACATGAATGGCGAGGAAATACATGAAAAGACATTCAATCATATTAGTTATGAAGGAAATATAAATTAAAACCACAATGAGCTATCATTCCACATGCTCCAAAATGGTAAAAAATTTAAAGACTGCTAATACTGGTAACATATAATCACTTTGGAGAGCAGTTTTACACATACACAGTAAAGTTTAACACGCACATACCCTATGATCCAGCAATCCCAATGTGTATACATAGTGGCATTGTTGATAAAAGCCTCCAACTGGAAACCATCCAAATGTCCATCAACAATGAAAGGATAAACGTTAGTATAGTCATACAATGGAACACCATACAACAGCAGAAGTGAACACAGCGACGTGCATTAACATGGATGAATGAGTGTCAAGAACAAACCTGACTGTGGAAGTGGCTGCACAACTGTGTGTGTGTGTGTACATATATATAACCAAAACTCATCAAACTGACACCCAGAATAGGTAAATTTTATTACATGTAATTTATACCTCAATAAAGCTATCCCTACAACAGCTGAGCAAATAAAATGAAAAAACCAAAAGTTCAAACAGTATCATTCCCTCTACAAAAAGATCAAAACAAGGCATAATATCAACATAAATGTAATTCAATCATAAGGAAAGTTAAAGAAATGAAATATACACAATCCAGGACAGTAATGTCTTTCCACAGGTGCAGCAGAAAGGAATGGAATTGCAAAAGTGATACAGGAGACAAAACGTGCAAGATGCGTGGTGATACAGAGTATTTACATTTTTTCTTAACTCTTAAAACCAAACACGTAAGTTACATATGGCTCACTGCACAAGGAATGCTTCAGAGTTTTAGAAAATAAAGAAAAATTTCATAGCTCCATTTTAGAGATCAACCTAAAAAATAAATTTGCTTTAGTAAAATTTGGGAACAAATAATAATTAAGGTAGCTACTTTATTTTGCTTCTACATTTCTCCTTAACTTCAAAATAGTAAAACTCCATTGCATGTTAAATTTTCTGAATTTGGTAACAGTCTTAGAAAATATATCCTTAAGTACTAAGAGCTAAAGGTCTATGATGTAGCCAACCTACTCTCTAAGAGTTCAAAAACAAAATGTTTTTATATATAACACACACACACATATATATACATTGCCCGCTACAGCAAATGCAGCAACGATTTAAAATGTGAGTCTGCTATTTTTGCAACTTGACATTTTTTCAAAATCAAAAAAAATAAAAATGTGCTGCTCGAATAGAACTGAAAACTCAGCATCAGAAACATCATTCAATACTGAAAACATGCTTTTGATGCCTCTATCCTAGTCTATTTTTTTTTTCTATTCAGTTCTTTTTTTTTTTTTTTTAGTTAATCAAATAACTGGATTGCGTGTTCCCCCTCCCACTGGTCTCAGGTTAAGAGGTGCAGGAATAGCCATATTGGATCTTCAGAACATGCTTGACTTGAACAGATTCATTACTAAAGTGTTCTGGGCTAAAATTAATTGTCATTGAGTAGTCAGGTGGTTTTATAATATATGACACCCAAAGTGGCAGCACTTTGCAGGAGCACACTGAAGAGTCACACATTTCTGTTGAGAAAGGACATCAGTTTTCTATTCTCCCCTCCACACCCAACCCCAACCCCCAGGAATAAGAAATAGACAAATGTCTCTCAATTTCAGAAAAAAAAAAAATGCCACCAGAATTCAGTTCACTCTCTCAGCACTGTAACTTTTCTAAATCAAAGTAACTTGTGCTGCATGAACGTTGAAGGGAAATATTTTGGTTCCCAAACCTGACGTAGTATCATCCACGTAGCTTCTGTCCCCTCTTTTACAGGACAGAAGGCTGCAGGAAGCCAGTATAAGCTCTTTGAAAACAAAATCCACAGTCTGATACATACTTCTAAACTAATAAATAGCCTTTTGCTTTCTTTACAACATTATGTTCAATATGAATACACATGTCAAATGTACAATATACAACGTGACCTAGGGAAAAATAAGAACCAGATGAGAGGAAAACTGCCAGCCACCATACACCCTAAGTCATTACAAATTTGCATTAGTCTCCTCTGGGTCAAAAAAGCACTTTTCTTAGAAAAAATTATCATGCCCTGGCTAGTCATAAGTATAAATCTTTTAGGAAAAAGTCACCACAGTGTACCATAGCTCATTGATCAGTTAATTACTAGTGAGATGAAGCATGTGATGAAAGTCTTGGGGGAAGGCTCTGTTTAATATTTATTACAGTAACCACAAAGGCCTTCTTGTTATGAATTAAAGCCACCCACAACATTTTAATTCTGGCTACTGAGTAATTAGAGAAGTAGTAGGTAGCTGATAATATATTTCAACACTTTAGTATAAACAACTGTGACAATCTGGAGACCTTGGGACTCTATGCAGGGTGTCTAAATGTATTTTGTTGTTAGCGCTGGTCTCCTAAGGAGGAAAAACGGGGAAAAGCAGTTAGGATAGAAAAAGAGAAACATATTTCTAAACATAACCATAAAATATCCCTGACAGCAGCATTCTTTATTATTTATTTATTTATTTGTGAGACAGAGTCTCACTATGTTGCCCTCAGTACAGTGCTGTGGCATCACAGCTCACAGTAACCTCCAACTCTTGGGCTTAAGCGATTCTCTTAGCTCAGCCTCCAGAGTTGCTGGGAATACAGGCACCTGTCACAACACCCAGCTATTTTTTTTGTTGCAGTTGTTTAGTTGGCCTGGGCTGGATTCAAACCCTCCAGCCTCGGTGCATATGGCTGGTGCCATAACCACTGTGTTACAGGCACTGAGCCAACACCAACATTCTTAATAGTTTAGTGTTTTGGAAGCTTTTGAAATTTTGATAAAAAATATGAATGCTTGTCCTTAGAACCTGCACATGCACACACAAACACATTTTACATTTAATGTCAGGAGATTCACTGACCCCAATTTAAAATGCCCTATACTACACAGACTATCATAATACTGCATTAGGTTAAAAATAAAAAAAAAAAATGAGTGCCAATTTAAGCTTTTCTAAGGAGTGACCAACTGAGAGGTCAAAACTAAACAGAACTGTTGAGAGATAATAAATGCATTATCAACAGACTTTAAAAGTAATAATTTTAATACCTTTTACATTCATAAAACTCCTTAACTAACATGATGTATTTCCTACAAAAGGCAGTCCCAAACTTACTTCAGCTAGCTGCCTTCTTCCTGAATAAAGACTTGCACTAAGACAATTACTAATTACAACCAATTTGCTGGGCACTCACAATACAAGAGTCTGTTGAAAACAAAAACTACTGACCCAAATAGTGTTCCTAGAATATATTCTGTAGCATACTGTTTCAATTGTTTAACTTAATCCTTGTTCTTTTGTAAATCCTTGTTCAAATGTAAATTACATCTGGCAGAATCTCAGGGCCTGGGGTATCCTTTTTTTTTTCTGTTGATCTCTATAAATACATAATTACAAATCTCTCCATCCTCACATACTATAAGTCAAAGAAGAGCAGAAAGCAAACTGATTTAGTCCTAACAAGGGGAGATTTGAAGAAAATCTAAGTACAAACTGTGTATTTGATTAGAGAGACAGAAGATTAATAACATAATGATTCAAGCACATGTGCTATTATACATAATTTATTAATGGATTACAGAATAAAGCACTGTAATTATGGATTTCACGGGTTAAATTTACACGCTTTAGGACCAACAGATAGGAGAACATGTACATAAACACACACTCCTTCCTTAGGGCCTATTCGTTGGATGAAGTGCCTCAAAGAATTTTAACAAAAGCATAATTTATTCAACAGTTGAGCACTGACAAAACTACAAAGCAGTTAACTATCTCTCAATCTTAGGAATTCATCTTGATTTGTTTAACAGTCCTCAAATACACTTTTTTTTGAGACAGTGTCTCAAGCTGTCACCACCCTGGGTAGAGTGTCAGGTTGTCACAGCTCACAGCAATCTCCTCTGAGGCTCAAGTGATCCTCTTGCCTAGGAATTTTTGTTTTTCTATTGTTGGGGGTGGGGGGAGTCCTCACTTTTGCTCAGGCTGGTCTTGAACTCATGAACTCAACCAATCCACCACCTTGGCCTTCCAGAGTGCTAGGATTACAGGCATGAGCACCACACCTAACCCTCAAATACACATCAGGCCTAAAAAAAAAGCCAAATGAAATACAAAATACTTAAAAATATTCAGAAATAACTCATATTCACCTAAAAAAAAAAACCTCTCTAATTCCTAAAGAACATTCAGATTTCTCATAATTTTAAATTTCTTAAAAGAATTTCTCAAAAAAATACAACACTATTGAATATGATTCAATATGCGGGATATCACAAACCTACTTTAGTACACCGAAGTACACCTAAGCTATACTTAATGTGACACCTTGCCAACCACCCTTTTTTTTTTTTTTAAAGACACTCTCAAGCTGTTGCCCTGGGTTGAGTACTGTGGCATCATAGCTCACACCAACCTCCAAATCTTGGGCTCAATTGATCCTCCTGCCTCAGTTTTTTAATTTTTAGTAGAGACAGGGTCTCACTTTTTGCTCAGGCTGGTCTCAAACTTGTGACTAGTATTACAGCCATGAGCCGTTGTACCCGGCCCCACCCATTTCCTTATAGGTGGGCTCTGATGCAATTCACCTCATGCCTCAATTTCTTGTAACAGCTTTGAGATACAGTTCACATACCACACAATTTGTCCATTTAATACAATTCAATATATTTTTAGTACCTTCACAGAGTTATGCTGCCAGCACCTCAATTAATTATAGAACATTCTTAACACTCAAAAGTAACTATATACCCATCAGCAGTCACCCTCCTCCCATTTTCCCCCCAGTGTCCCCAGGCCTAGCAACCACCCATCTACTGTCTGTCTCTATGGACTTGCCTGCTCTGGACATTTCATAGCAATGAAATCACACAATCTGTAGCACTCTGTGACTGGCTTCTTTCACTTAGCCTAATTTTTTTCCAAGTTCATCAATGTTACAGCATGTATCTCTGCTTCATTTCTTTTCATGAATTCCGCTGTATTTATACACCACATTTAACTTATACATTCATCAGCTGATGGAAATTTGGAACCCCACTTTTTAAAACAGTTTTTCTTAAAAAATTGTTTATAGCCTTCCAAAATTTTTCTTTTTTTGGAGACAGTCTTCTGCTCTATCACCCCAGCTAGAGTGCATTGGCATCATCATAGCTTACTACAACTTCAAACTCTTGGACTCAAGAGATCCTCTTGCTTCAGCCTCCCCAGTAGGTAGGACTACAGGTACATGCTACCACACCTGGCTAATCTGTCTACTTTTTGTAGAGATGGGGTCTTGCTCTTGTTCAGTCTGGTCTTGAACTCTTGATCTCAAGCAATGCCTTGTACTACACAAGCTGCCCAAGCTTTAGACAAGAACCAGTCTAACCTCATATGCTTGCACCCAACTGTGATGAGCCTATATACATGAAGTTAGTGGCAGCCCTTTGAGGGCTAGCTAATTGAGTTAGTTCAACCTAACTAAGGCTGATGACAAGAAGAAACTAGAGGGAACAGGTAGGCTTTTGTAAAATTTATAAAGAGAAAAAACCCCACAAAGTGTTTGGCTGCAGCTGTAGTTAGGAACTATGGCAAAGACTCTGGCCAAGGATGTGCAAGAAATGAACAAATAAAACATTCGGCTCACATTCCTAAATATATATATAATATATATGCATATATATTTTTTTCTGGAAACTAATTTAAAATAATCAATCAGATCAGCATTTTTTTTCAACAGGTAAACTCCTGTAATCAAAGGACTAACTCTCTTCCTTTTGGAGTGGGTGATGATTTAAGGTCTTCACAAATGCCCTCATCTCTTAGAATATTTGCTCGAAAAACACAGCTAACTAAACATGCTACCAGTATTACATTTAAGTACGATATACAGCATAATTTAAAATATAATATTAGCTGTCTTTGGAAAAACTTTTGTCCTCATGACTTTTTTTTTTTTTTGGAGACAGAGCCTCAAGCTGTCCCCCTGGGTAGACTGCCGTAGCATCACAGCTCACAGCAACCTCTAACTCCTGGGCTCAAGCGAGTCTCCTGCCTCTGCCTCTGCCTCTGCCTCCCAAGTAGCTGGGACCACAGGCACCCGCCACAATGCCTGGCTATTTTTTGGTTGCAACCTTCATTGTTGTTTGGCAGGCCTGGGCTGGATTCGAACCCGCCAGCTCAGGTGTATGTGGCTGGTGCCTTAGCCACTTGAGCCACAGGCGCCGAGCCTGTCTTCACGACTTTTCTTGTCTTCAAATCTGACCTGATTTTATATTCTTTTCAATACTACATTTTCCTTTATATTTTCACACAAGGTAAAATTATAGTGATTATACAACCAAAGCTAAATCATCCATTATGTGAATTTTCACAAGGATTTTTATACAAGTTTTTAAATTCAGAAATATCAAATATGAGAGTTGAAAGAGGCCACAGATATGCTCTGGTCTAATTTCTAACTGGGACTATTTTCCATAGATGTTAATTTTATTCACACAGGATTTTTCAATTGGTGGCCAAGCCAGGGCCAGAACCAAGAACTTGGGTTTCTACCTGTTTTTATTTAAATATAACAACAACAAGCCAGTTGTGCTGACTCACACCTGTAATTCTAGCACTGTGAGCGACGGAGGCAAGAGGATCCCTTTGAGCTCAGAAGTTCCAGACTAGCCTGAGTAAAAGCGAGATCCATTTCTACCAAAAACAGAAAAATCAGCCAGGCATTGTGGCACGCCCCTGTTGTACCAGGTATTCAGGAGTCTGAGGTTGCTGTGAGCTAGGCTGACGCCAAGGTACTCTAGCCTGGGCAACAGAAACCCTGTCTTTAAATCAATCAATCAATCAATCAATCAAAATCTATTCCACCCATTCATTTAGCAGCCCCTCTGCTTTCTTTCCTTTCTAAAACACTCAGTTGGATAATAGAAAGAGCAAAGTTTCAGGTGGACTCCTACACACACACCCTAAACTGGATATCCAACCAACCAAATTACACATGCAATATAAGTAAAATCTTCCCTATAATTTCCATAAATATACTTCAACAAGTGCTTTCCTTGAGTACACAGAACAAGGTACATTCGCTTTATTACGTGGTACAAATTTCTGGGTTGAAATTTGTCTTAATTTCAGTACACCAGTGGAAATAATCTTAATCATTTGGCTGTTCAGAAAAGAAAACAGTTGAAGACAAAGTCATGGAAACCAAAGAAACTATGTGCTGGGCAGTGCCTGTGGCTCAAAGGAGTAGGGCACCAGCCCCATATGCCAGAGGTGGCAGGTTCAAACCCAGCCCTGGCCACAAATTGCAAAAAAAAAAAAAAGAAAAAGAAAGAAAAAAAGAAACTGTGTGCTTAGAGTAGAAGCTGGCAATTCCCTATTTTCTAAAATTCCTTCCAAAATACTAGGGTGAGATAACTTACCTATTCAATGCAGTTTATTTCTGTGCATTGATTTGTTCAGTTACTTAACGCCAATTTGGTGTTCACACACTCACATTATTGCTTAAATACATGCAAATTTACTCATTACATCAACCATCATCTTTTATATTTAAAGGAGAAGCCAGGTAGCATCTGTGGCTTAGTGAGTAGGGCGCAGGCCCCGTATACCAAGGGTGGCAGGTTTGAACCCGACCAAATTGCAAAAAAAAAATGCCGAGCATTGTGGCAGACTCCTGTAATTCCAGCTACCCAGGAGGCTGAGGCAAGAGAATTGGCTAAGCCCAAGAGCTGGAGGTTGCTGTCAGCTATGACATCACAGCACTCTACCGAGGGCAACAAAATAAAACTCAGTCCCTAAAATAAAAATAAAATAAAATAAAGGAGATGCCACTGATAGTAAATGATATTCTTATATACAGGTTTGCCTGAAAAGATTGCCATATTGTCCAGATCATAAATACAATTTTTAAAAGGTCTGCTAACATATCTTTAAATCTTATAGTCTACATCCACAAAATGTATGTCCTGCCATCTTCATGTACAAATGAGGAAACTGAGGCATGGAGAGTGCAGATAAGTTGGCCAGGGTCACACAGTCATATGGGGAGAAGAAAAACTGGGATTTACATTCAGAGAAAGTGACTCCAAAGTCTGTACCTTTAACCACTGGCTGGCCCCTGGGCTGCCCTTCAAAATGGGTCCACTGCAAAGAAGATCCAGGAAACTCCAGAGTATGCACACAGTTTCAAAGACCATCACCTATGCAGCTGAGCACCCCTGTTTGTGGCCATTCCTTTTCAAATTAATTAGCAAAGTTCTATCCATCACCTACTTTGTGCCTAGTACTGTGACAACAGCCATGATGGAAACAAGAAGCCAACATGCAACAAATTTACCATCAAGTCAGGGAAGCAAGTTATGTATAAACAGTGAAGGTAGCAATTAGCCTTATCACAATATTTAAAGACATGAGGTATATGGAGGATGTAACAGCCAGAGTTATTTCATTTTTTTCCTCTTTACATTGTCAGCTCAACGTGACAATGGCTTCACAGGCTTTTTCAAAAAGCATTAAAAAAACAGCCTGAGGTCTTGGACTAAGCTTCCTCCAGGAAACATTCACAGAAAACATTTTCAATGATGAAATGTATCTTTAAAAAATGCCGTCAAACCTTGCTATTGAAGAAGCTTCTGCCCAAAACCTGACACAGAAATCAAAAGCTCACCATATAATAGACACCTGCTGTTAAACTGCCACCTACAGTTACAATTATCCTTCGAACACAATGAGGGATTTAACCAAAAAATAATTACCAAATGTTCTAATAAATTGTAATCTGACTTTATGACATTAATTTCATCCACTATCTCTAGATGGTCATCAAATCAACCTAAATTCCGCTAAAGATACTGAAGGGGCTTGCACAAACTCTTCCCTATTTTCTCTGACACTCCATTCATCTCAGCAGAAAAGTTTCTTTCAATTGCTTATTAAGAATATCTGAATTTGCCTTTAGTGTTCTGAATAGCACACATCTCTGTATCGAGTAAAAAGTAGATATAGCAAACTTCTGAGTAACTGAAATTGCCAAATAAAATGCCTATAAATATCCAAATACATAGTTTCTTGCTTATAACATTAGTTCACAAGCTATAAATAGTAAAAACTATTCTCTATAAATGTAGTACAGCTGTTATTTAAATTTTGAGAGGCAAAAAAAGTTGCCTCTAGAAAAAGTTGCGTTTTGCATTCATTTTGAATGCCATTTGTGATTCTTTAACCAATGGAGAAACTTCAGGAGTTAATTCAGACTACAATTGGGTATTCTAACAGCAATTTACTTTTCCTATTAACTATTCTTGCATTTCTAATTGAAGAATTTCATTCAATTGCTTAATTTTCACCTTGAGTGTACAATAAAATATGTTCAATTAATTCCTGGTGTGTGATTTAGTTTTATACTTTAATTTCATTTATTCCATCTTAATCCACTGTCAAGGTTTTTTATTCATCCAAACCCTAAGTTGATCTTTCATCCACTAGTTATCTTAGTCAATATATAAAAATTCAATCATAAAATTATGTGGGCAATGCTATCATTTTCATGTCATTTATTTCTAAATGTTTGTAAACCACACAGAGCTCACTGTTTAAAGAGCTGCTTCCCCTTTTCACTCACTTAATGTTTGCTGTGAGCCTTCACACTACGTATACAACGAAAGCAAAACTGATGTGACACTTGAAGATGCCCAAGGGCTTCTGTTTATTTATTTACTTTTTCACTTTATTTATTTACTTATTCACTTTTATTTACAAGATTCTCACTTTGTCACCCTGAGTAGAGTGCCCTGATGTCATAGCTCACAGTTACCTCAAACTCTTGGGCTCAAGAGTTCTTCTTCCCATAGCCTCTAGAGTAACTAGGACTACAGGTGCCCACCATGATGACACTTGCTAATTGTTCTATTATTATTATTATGGGGGGGGTGGTTTTGTTTTTTGGTAGAGATGGGGTTTCACTCTTGTTCAGGCTGGTCTCAAACTCCTGAACTCAAGCAATCCACCCATCTCAGCCTCCCAGAGTGCTAGGATTACAGGCATGAGCCATCACACTTGGCCCATGAGGACTTCTAGAGACTCTCCACACAAAAATCACATATTTTACATAGATTTTTTTTTACAAATGGCTCTTTATTATTTGTACTACATTATGTTTGAGAGCTACAAGCATAATGTATGAAGAGTTTTGTAAAATAATTCAATTGCCACCAAAAATAGAATTCTTGAAATACCAGATGTTTCTCTGTATGAACACACAAGAGTCAAGAGTTGGAAAGCAGAAGAGGAAAGAATGTATTCTTAGAAAAATAAACTAGGTAGAAACAGGCAGTCAGTGTAAACATCTCTAAAACAAGACGACCTCAATACTTTGTATCAACAAGTGGAGAGGACTCCTCTTGAGGTAGGATAGATCATTTTCAATTATATTAAACCTCCACATTAACTCAAAAACAAAAATGAAAGTCATGGACATCTAACGTAGCTTTCCTCATTCAGTTAAAAACTCTCAGTTCCCACTAATCAACATATCCTCCCCAAGAGGTTGCAGCTGAAATCTAGAAAAAGTTGCGTTTTGCATTCATTTTGAACGCCATTTGTGATTCTTTAACCAATGGAGAAACTTCAGGAGTTAAAAGTTGTCAACAAGGTAGAATCCTAAGAAAAGGGTATGAGTCAATGTGAAACTCTCTTTGGAAAATAAAAAAAGAGAACACGCTTTGAGATTTGGGTGGGCCATGAAAAATAATTTTGGATTTTGTTTATTAGCCTCTGGGTAACAGTGTTTGCTGACTGAACCTAACAAATGAATTACAACTGGAAGAATAGTGTTAAACTTCAAAATCAAGATGCCTTTGCTAAGCAAAACTTTCCCAAACAAATAGTTTTTTTTCCTTCTATATTCTAAACTTGCACTTATAAATGTGATCAGGCTGGCTAGCAAATCAGTGACCATTTTGGAGTAATCACCATCAATGCCATTACCTGAGAGCATAATCTTAGATCATCAATTACAGCTGGGGTAGGCGGGGTTCAGGGCAGCTCCTTCCCTTACCCAGGGGATGTATCTGAGTATCTCTCTTAGATGGAGGTGAGATTTTTAAGTTGATCCCAATGTTTGAGAAATACTTTTATACGTCTTTCCTCAGAGATATATTACCTGGAGTCTAAGGGAAGTGAAGAATTGCAGTGCCAATCATATGGTAGTGCATGAAAGATAGCAAAGCCAAGGTGAAGGAGCTGGGAGGAAGCCCCCCCTGACTCCATCACCAAGGAATGATCTTGGAGTCGGAAGTATCATCCATTCTTTCATTATGTTTTGGGCATCTACTGAGTGCCAACCACTGCACTAGGCATCTTTGATGAGTCAAAATTAGAGAAACTAAGCCTTCTTTCAAGAAGCTTATCCTGGCTCGGCGCCTGTGGCTCAATCGGCTAAGGCGCCAGCCATGTACACCTAAGGTGGCGGGTTCGAATCCCCAGCCCGGGCCCGCCAAACAACAATGATGGCTGCAACCAAAAAATGGCCGGGCATTGTGGCGGGCGCCTG
>CAUYQV010183916.1:0-18131 GCA_963574575.1 Galagoides demidoff
TTTTTTTTTAATATAAATTTCTATAAAATTTTGTTTTTTTTTTTTTCATAAATTTTTTCAAAGTCTTATTTTTATTTTTTTTTTTTTTTTTTTTTTTTTTTTGTCTTTTAGAAATTTTTGATTCTTACCTGGCTTTAAAAATAAAATTTACAAAACAAGTAAATAAAATAAAAAGCTATGGCCCCAGTAACGTAAATATTCTGGCAGTGGGGTCTGCCATAGGTGAGGCTTTAAATAGTGACTCTACAAAGACACCAATGAAACATTTTTTTCTATCTCTCCTCACTGATTCCTACAGTTTTACCTTCATTTTAAGGCCTATGGTCACAGCATGGCTGTCAGCAATTTCTTGGGCTGTACTTGGCACCGTTCACATCCAGTCTTAAGGTAACTCCTTCCAGGTGGCCCCCGGAGAAGACAGAGGAAGCTTTTTCCTTGGGCATCCATCCACAGGTAAAATTCTGTTTCAAGCCTCACGGGTCTCAGTGGGGCATGAGTCCTCATCTAACCACTGGGCAGATAGGATGGGACCTGAAGGTGGACCTCCTTCCTCTAGCAGTGATTTTCAACCTTTTTTTATTTCACAGCACACTTGAACCTATAGTTAAACTTCCAGGACACACTTAAATTATGTTGATCAAAAAAAGGAGCAAAAAACAGAATGTATTTACTGTGCTTCAAACTTCTTTCACAAATAATTTAAATTTATGATCTTTAAAAATTTTCACGGCACACCTAAGATCCCCTCACTTGCACCAGCCACACACCAGTTGAAAATCACTGCTCTAAAGTATAGGAACTGTGTGCAGAGGATTGAAAATCTGGTTTCAATTATTAAAAGGAAGTAGAGAATAAATCCCCCCGGGGGGCAGGGCACCCATAATAAATGGTAATTACATTTTCATTTTAATTGTTTAACAAAATAATACATATGTATGGTCACAGATTAAGTGACACTGAAGAATTTACAGTGAGAAAAGCAATAGCCACTCTCCCCAACACTAACAGCCCCACCAGCACTCTTAACTAATGGAAGAAAATGCTTTAACTCCATCTGCATTGGGTTCTCCTGGAGACTGCTGTCCTAACTCTAGATGATTAATACCTCATTTCTTCATGAAATCAGCTTTATACATTACAATACAGTTATACTTCATCCTTACTGTTCACTCCTTTCAAATTTTGGTGGCAATGTTACTTTAAAATATTTTATTGTTTACCTTTGTGACTTTACATATATACTTACGCTTCTTTTCCTGTCTATTTTAATTACTATTTCAACATTCTTCTATGAAAAGTTTTAGCCATCTTTCCCCCTTTTACTTCCTCTGTCAAGTGTATTTTGACTTTGGCATCGTCAGCATCATGCACATTCATCTTCCACATTTCAATAATATTGGACATTCCTTCTCTGTACACATTACAAATTGACTTTGCAAAAGTTGTTCATTGTTGGTTCAACTTTTGTGCTAGAATAATATTTTTTTTCCTGTGGGTCCAGTGTAACTCAATGTAGACCCCTACACTCTTCGAATTAAAATATTTCTTTGCAACAAGTTAAATAGAACCTGTTTTATTATATTTTTTTCAATTGTGCTTTAAATTTGTGTATTATTTGCATCATAATTTTCTACTACAGATTTCATTTTTTGGAAACCTCTTTCATGGTTTTTTTGTTTGTTTATTGTTTTAATTTTGTACACCAAACTGGAACTTTTTCTCTCTAAATCTGCTTTATAGCAGTCACTTTGTGACTCCTTTTCTCCACTGGATCCAATTATCTGAACCCCATGTCTCCCATTTTTTGCTTCTTTCTTCCTGTTGTTTGACTACATTTTCAACTAACTTCCTAAAAGCAGCATAATTAAAAGATAAACATTACCCTTCTTTGCCTGTCAAAAAATATTTTATTCTGTTCCCACACCTGATGGACGTGTAGGCTCAAAACTTAGAACATTGCTTCTTTTTCTTGTAATATCCAACTTTTTATGAGAAATCTGACATTAACTTGATTCTTATTCCTTTACTTATGGTTTATTTTTCCTTTCCAGAAGATTTTATGAACATTCTTTTATCTGAAATACCCTATAATTTTATCAGAACATTTTATGTTGTTGTTTTTAAATTTATCTTGCTTAACAGTCAGTGAGTCCCCTTCAATCTGAATATTCTGGGAAGGTCTCCTATAACCCTTTAAAAAATAATCCCCTTCCCCTATTTTTACCTTTTTGTTGTTGTTGTCATTGTTGTTTCGTTTGGTGTTTTAGGTGTCATACAACTGAGTGTGATATCTATTAAGGTTTAACTGTCCCATCCAAAATTCATGTTGAAATTTAATTGCCATTGTGATGGTATTAAAGGTGGAACTTTTAAGAAATCATGAGGGCTATGCCTTATTGAATGGATTAATGCTATTAACAAAGGAATGGGTTAGTTATCTCAGGAGCTCACCTCCTTTTTTCTCTCTTTCTCCCATGATCCCTTGACTTTTTATTTTTTGCAATAGGATGACATAGCCAGAAGACTCTCTCAAGATGGTCAAGCAGATGCCAGTGACATGCCCTTGGACTTCCCAGGCTCCAGTACCATAAGCCAAATAAATTTTTTTCTTTATAAATTATTCAGTCTGTAATGTTCTTTTATATAGCAGCAGAAAACTTATGAGGACAGGATCACCTGACGTGGTCTCTTGGTTTTGTTTTTATTTTTCTTAACCATGCACACAATAAAATATACTCAAGTATGTATACATTTATAAACTCATATAACCACCAACTGGATTGAATTATGAAATGATTTCAGTATCTCAAAAGTCAATACCCTGATACCTCAAAGTATCATCAATTAGTTTTGCCCATTCTTGAACTTTCTATAAATGGAATCATACAGTAAATACTCTTTTATTCGTCTGGCTTCTTTCATATAACAAAATCTCTGTGAGATTCATCTATGTGGTTTGGAATATCAATAGTCGTTTGGTTTTTTCTTAATTGCTGTAGAATATTCCATATCCCACAATTTAAACATTAGACCCATTGATGGGCATGTGGGTTGTTTCCAGTTTAGGATTATTATGAAAAATGTAAATGTGATCATTCATGTATGTACTTTTTGATGGATTTATCACTAATTTCTTTTAGGCTAAGATCTATGAATGAAATTGCTGGGTCACTATATTTAACCTTATAAAAAAACATAAAACACTTTTTCAAAGTAGCTATACCAATGAACACTCTCACTGTGAAAATGTATGAGAGTTCCAGTTATCCCACAACCTTACCAATGTGCATTACTGTCAGTCTTTTTTAATTTTAGCCATTTGGTGAATGGAAATGACATTTCACTACGGGTTTTATTTGCATTTTTCTGATGAATAATGATTTTGAGCATTTTGTCATGTGTATGCGGCCCCTTGGCTATTCTTTTGAATAAAATTTTTCCTCAAGTGTTTCATCCAAGTGCCGATCAACATCAACACATGAATAGATTAATAAACTGTGGTCTATATATAAAAAATTGAGTTATATGCATTTTTTTCTTTTATTCGTAGGAGGTTTTATATATTCTGGACAGAAGTTGTTTTCAGACATATGTGTTATGACTATCTTGTTGCATTCTGTAGCTTGCCTCTTTACTTTCTTCATTGTGTTTTTACATGAACAGGAGTATTTAAATGTAAATAAATCCATGTTTTCTGTCTTTTAATTTATGATTAGTGCCTATTTAAGAAAACTTTCCCTAATCCCAAGTTAATAAAGCTATTCTCCTATATTTTCATCTAAAAGCTTTATTTTGTTTTACTTTCTCTATGTTTATAATCCATTGCAAATTTTTAATTCTGATATAGGACAACAGTCACCAATATCACTTTTATTGAAAAGTCTACTCTGTGCACTGAATCAACTGACTCTGTATTTGTTGTCTTTTCTTGGACTCTATATTCTGTTCCATTTTATCTACTTGTCTAGCCTTATACCAATACCACACTGCCACAATTACTGTTTATTCTATGATTATTTTTTTAAGACAAAGTCTCACTCTATTGTCTGAGCCAGAGTACCATAGCCTCAGCTTAGTTCACAGCAACCTCAAACTCCTGGGCTCAGGCAATCCTCCTGCTTTAGCTTCCTGAGTAGCCGGGACCACAGGCAACTACCACCACACTAGGGTAATTCTTCTATTTTTAGTAGAGATAGGGTCTTGTTCTTGTTTAGGCTGATCTCAAACAAGCCACCCACCTCGGCCTCCCAGAGTGCTAGGTATGAGCCACTGCACCTGACCATATGCTGTGAATCTTAAAATAAAATTAAGAGTTGCAATTTTGTCTTTTTTTTCTCAAAATTATCTTGGCAACTAGATCTTTTACATTTCTATATACATTGTGAAAACAGCTTGTCAATTTGTACAAAAAGTCTTGGTACTATTTGATAGAGATTGCATTGATTCTATAGTTCAAGTTGTGTAGACTTGAGATCTTAAGAAAATTGAATTACCAATTTCATATCCATAAATATGGTATGTCCCCTCTCTTTATCTTCAACTATTTTCAATGCATTAATTTTTTTCTTACAAATGTCTATACTTTTAAGTCTTGCAAAACTTTCACTAAATTTCTTCCTAGGTATTTGATATTTTTCTGCTTTTGTAAATGGTATTTTAAATTTTATTTTTCTGATCTATTTACCTCAAGTATATACTTGAATTTCATATTTGACCTTGTATCCAATGTGCTGGGAGAATGGAGACCAAAGACCCCACCAAAGACCCCCTGAAAGCACCCCCAGTAAAAGAGGAAAACTAAGTAGTAAGCTGAGTGAGTCAGAACTAAGAAAAGTCAGCTAGTTTACATTTAAGCTAGCCATTGCTAGCAAGCTTCTTGCCTTTTCTGAAATTCTAGCCTGTTGGGTATACAGCTTACAAACACCCTGCTGGGTCTATGAGCACTCTGAGGAGAATAATAGAAGAGGTCATAGAAGAGGCTTTGACAAGTCTTAATAAAATATACATCTTCTAGGGCAGTGGTTCTCAACCTTCCTAATGCTGCAACCCTTTAATACAGTTCCTCATGTTGTGGTGACCCCCAACCATAAAATTATTTTTGTTGCTACTTCATAACTATGATTTTGCTAGTTATGAATTATAATGTAAATATCTGATATGCAGGATGTATTTTCATTGTTACAAAGGGATCATGACCCACAGGTTGAGAACCCCAGTTCTAGGGCATTTCCTACCCATTAAATAGGCAAAGTGGAGACCCATTGTAGAGATTTGCATTTGCCTGGAGCAGAGACCAAGGGAGCTCAAGCTCTGAGATGTGGGGAGAAGAGCTTATATCCCTTATTGCAGAGGAAAATCTTCTGTAGTGGTGGTGATGGGACAAAAATGCCTCCCTCCCACCAACCCCTCAGAGGAGATTAACACTGGTAGCAGTTTACGCCACAGAGAACTAGTGGAGCTTAACACCTCCCTAGAAATCTGTGTGGGTGACCTCAAGCAGGAGGCGCTCCCAATACAAGGCTCAGATTTTAGATTTCTGAAGGTCACCCTTAAGGTTAATAATAATAACAATAGGAGCTGATATGATCAATCTGAGAAACTGCTAATGTCTTTGTTCTCTCCCTCACCTTACCCTCTGAGCAAATAGATTTCAATAAAATCAGAGTGGAGCAAATACTCTGGGCCATTGCTGGATTCCCACAATGGGTAATGGACCCCTGAGTTCCCACTTCTAATTCTATTCTATGCCTCTTGTCTTTCTTTACCGTCACTTCTACCTCTATTTCTTCAGTGGATTACAGCCAGTTTCCACAGGTCTCAGTGACAACTGCTCTTAGGGCTGGCCCCGGACACAATGTTCTTGCTAGTTTCACTTATTATTCCAAATAGGTATTTTTTCCAGTTTCTTTTAATTTCATATGTACATACCCAATTTCTTCATGTATGAATAACAATTTTTTTGTTTCCTTCTATTTTCTCTAATGCTTTTCCTTTTTTTTGCCTCATTTGCTTATTCTGATTTCCTTAGCTTTATTTTCCATGAGTTTCAGCTTTAGTTCTTAATTTAAAGACTCTATCATTTTTCTGTTTTAAAACATTTTACACTTATGGATGCAATAAAATTTCAGATTTCTTGTTGTATTATTTTTATGTTGTTTTTGTTTTCAGAATTATCTTTTTCTATGACTAGGTTTTCTATTTTGATTTTTTAATAACCTTTCTGTTTTGTGCCATTTTTCTTCTATATCTAGTAATCCTTACTTGTTCATTCATATTTAAGAAATAACTACTTAGCTACTAAGAATCTCCTCTGCTGCTGTGTCTCTTTTCCCCTCAGTCTCTCTCTTGAATAAGAATATGCCTGACTGCCAGCAGAAGCTAGAGCAGAGCATGTCAGTTGATCGGCTTTCTTTCAGACAAGTGAAGAAAGCTAAGCTCTTCAACTATTGCTCCTTCTCCAGTAAAAGGTAATGAGAAGGATTAAACTTGTGATGAGGCACCTACACAAGGCATATTTTCAAATGGCTCATTCCATTTCATGTCTGGATAAGAAATGACAGCCTGGTTGTTCATGCCAGGTGGGGGAGGTAGGAGATAACTATTCCTTGTGAATCACTCCTTCAATGAATCCCCTTATTTTTTTGTCCTTTCTTACATTTGATCCTACAACCATATGTGCTGTCACTTCTTTGGAGCTCTGAGCTTCTGAGCAGTGGCTCTCCCAGGTACTATCTTTCCTTAACATGCTCCTACCCACTGTGCTTTCATAGGTACGTTTGTTACCTGGTGGTTGCTAACTTCCTTATATGCCTAATTTGCTTTGCTTTTTTGTGTTTATTCTTTTTCTTTTTTTTTTTTTTTTAGACAGAGTCTCAAGCTGTTGCCCTGGGTAGAGGGCCGTGGCATCATAGCTCACAGCAACCTCCAACTTGGGCTCAAGTGATCCTCTTGCCTCAATTTTTCTATTTTTTAGTAGAGACAGGGTCTCACTTTTGCTCAGGCTGGTCTCAAACTCATGAGCTCAAATAATCCACCCACTTCAGCCACCCAAAGTGCTAGGATTATAGGCATGAGCCACTGTGCTTGGCCTTGTTTATTCTTATATAAATACAAGTATGTGTTTGCATATATACCCACATAAATATGTATATATATAATATGCATGTTTTATATGTGTAAAATTGAACATATAAGAATATATATGATACGCAAGTTTCATATATGTCTGCATTGTATATGTGTGTACATATATATCCATATATGTAATTTTTTTATTAGGCTCTTAGGAAGTACCAAAGGGGAATACAAGTCGCTATCTTGAGCCAGAAACTTGATTTTTTTTTTTGCATAGTACATTATCAACTATAAATTTCAACTTCTTAAAATTGAAAATCATTTTATTTAATTATTACTAAAATACATCACTGATGGGGGGAAATATTACATAGTCTCTAGTGCTTCTGTACATCTTGCCTGGTAAGCTTTTGTTCAGGATTATATTTTCAAGAATGTGTGTAAAGAGCCTTGGAAAATAGAGGTAGTGTCTTTTTCTGGAGCAATGAACAGGTTTGTTTGCTGTCTTGGATAATAAAGACAATTCTTATTACCAAAGATGTGCTAGTCACCTATCACAAATAATTGGAATCTCCTACACTCTATCCCTTAGCTGTGGTGCTAACCTTGGAGCAGACTGTATCCACCTGGACTGCTCTACATCTCTCAGTGAGACTTCTGGGACAAGGAAAATCAGACAGATAGGAAGCTCTGCTGTCTGCTGCACTATGTGTGATAGGTCTTTTGTCTCTACCCCAGAAGACTTGTGTCTTCCACTAGAGTTCTTAAAATCACGTCAGATTCTCTTGTTAGCTTACAAATAGAGTAAAATTTGAGAACAACATATAGTACATAGTACAGGTCTGAAGTTAACCAAAATACCAAGATTTAGTATTTTTTTTAAGATTTAGTATTTAATACAAATTGAAACCACTAATTCTACCTACTACACTTTAGTTACTATCATTTCACTTGACCTAGGGAGTTTATGATGTTCATACTAAATCTCTTTTATAGTCAATTCACAGGGTTGCTAGAGGGATTAGAACTAAAGAAGTGTATTCAGTCTACCTTTATTAACTAAAGACCTACATTACTGTGAGAAATTCAACATCTCAGAAACACGAAAACAGGAATAAAATCCGTTAAAAAAAATTATTATGTTGAGCCATAGGGACTGAAGATGTATGCAGAGAAATATATTCATTTTTTTAACTATATATTTTTGACTTTTCAACGAAAGTTCAGGGTTCTCATCATGTACAAACATTGTTTTGTATGTTGAGAATTAAACTAGTTTAAAATCTTGGTATATAAGGAAAAAAATCACTGGACACATAGCAACAAAGCAAACCAAAAAACTAAATATGTTAAAATGGTTTGTCTGAGTGAAGGGAATAATTGGGGTGACATTTTCCTATAGTTTTCAAATTCCTATATGCATAATTTTTAATCATAAAAATATTATAAACTTAATTTTGAAAGTAAGATAATGAAGGAGAAACAACCATAAAAAGTCAACATTAGATGAAGTGTTCAATTCCAAACCAATGTCTAGAAAAGAGATAGTGGCCACTTCAGGCAAAGACCAATTGTCTGCACCATCTTGTCCTCCAACACTCAGATGAAAATTTGCATTTGCAATATTGACCAGAAGCCTCTAAAAATCCTGAAACCTCAAAGAAAGACAAGGTCTATTTACTCCATGGGACTTCACTAAGATCATTTTTATAAAGATCATTTAAAAAGTGTTGAAATAAGTACAACCCAGAGTGATTCAAAGCTAAAGAAGAAAATCCACCTTCCTTCTATACTTTCAGTAACACTGTAAGGTAAGGCTCTTTGGGAATCTGGTAGGGAAGACATCCTAGTAGCCAGTGCTCACTGAGTTATTATGGTTCAAGGAAATCACATTGTGATTTTCATTGTCTTTCAGAATTCTTATCTTTCATTTGAAATTAATTTACTATTCCAAAAGCACCAGTGATATTCTTGCATATTTTTGTACCAATAAAAATCTTCATCTGTGAGCACACTGTGTGGGATGGTAGAATGTAAATGCTCAAGGCAATCAGAATCTACAGTAGGGAATTTGAACTTATACCTAGCTTTTAATGCAACTATGATAAAGGCTCCAGCTTGTCTGGGGATATCTGGCAAAAACGTAATGTCAGCTTCCAGACACTTGTTTGCATGAGGACTGAGATTTCTGAGAGAGAACTGATCCCGAGAGAGGTCGGATCCAGGAATGATTAGGTTGGCTCAGTAAAAATGCCTTAGTCATAAGATGAGGAAGATGATTCTTAATATAGCCAGCCTAAGATTTATTCCTAAATTAACCTCAATTCAGCTTAGTCTGAGTATTATGGAAATCGAGGAATTCTAAGTAAATGCTGAAATAGTTGTTTTACTTTGTGGCATAAGTTATTCTGCTTTGCGATCCCCTCTAGCAGAATGTAACAGAAACAGAGTCTGTCTCCACCACTTTTTCATAGAGTATAAGTCATCACACATATTTGGCACCCTGAAGTCACCAGCATGGTACCTGGCAGAGCTGACACTGTGTCCACTATGCCTTGCCAATCATCTGAGAGTCAGTCAGAAGGACATGCCATGACTTGTGAATCAGTGATGGATACAAGGAACCCAGAAGTGGAATAAAGGTGGCATCAGGGACAGGCTTTTATACCCAGCTCAGCATTAGCACTTGCCAGTAGGAGGCTGCTGAATTAGACCCAAAATAAAATGTCAAGTCTGGCACAACAGAAACCTACCTGCCATGCCCAATAGAGCAGAAAAAGACAGCTGTGCCCAGAAATGTGAGATCCAACTTATTCGTGGCCATGTAAGACTGCAAGGCAAGAACTCCCACAGGGCTAGAACTTCCAGAGTTCTTGTGTCAGCATAAGATAGTGACATTTGAGTCTTTAATATCAGCATACATTACAAACAACCGCAGGGAAGAGAGAATTGAGAAATCTAGCCTATATAATTAGTTGTTTTCCAGTTAGGAAAGAATGCCATTAGCCATTAGATGCCATTCACTATTAGATGTTAGGCAAAGCTAGAGGTGCAAAGAAATAGTGTCTAAATGCTCCCTGCAGATAATCGATTCTATAGGAGCCTTAGAGAGCCACAGTATTAGGATGTTACAATGATAGAAATCAAGTAGACAAACCTTCTGATGTTCAAATCAGAGACCCAGAGAGAAGAAAGCTGGCCAGCAACTTGTGGTGGACAGGCAGTAAAAGAGAAATCTTCTGACCTCTAGTCCAGAATCCTGATATACACCATGAAGATTCAGGGGACCAAATGAGAAATTATACACCTTGGCTTTTGAGCCTGCCTTTAATCATTCTGTACAAATATAAACAAAGCCGGAGATTTGTATAAGAACTGTCAAAATTCTCTGTCATTGAATGTGAATGTGTGTGTGTATTTCTGTTAGTTTGGAGTGCACATTCCTGATTGATTTCTGGTACAACTCCTTAAAATTAGAAACACCATTAGAATCAGATTCAGAACAGAAAGCATTTGTACAATTTTTTGTTTTCTCTTAGGAACAGATGAAGAAAACACAGTGGGAAATGAAGAAAGAAGGCATGCAAACAAAAATGAGAAAAAAAGTGAGGAATTAAGAGAGTTAATTGGAAGAGGAGAAAGAGCTAAACTGGGGTCTGCTCCTGAATGAGCTTGGTGGGTAGAGCTCCCCCGAGAGTATATTGAATGTGAAGTTCATCTGTTTCAGCTGGTGTGATTACTTGACATAAGTGACAGCCTGAAACGGAAATAATAATCATCTGTCAAACAATCACTTTGTTTCTCGACTGTCCTGGCTGTTGTTTTCTTTTTTTTAACCTAACCTGCCTGTTTCCTTGACCAGTCAAGTCGAAACAGACAACCCGCCTTGTGCATGTTAACACAGGCTCCCTTGAGTCAATGGCTCAGAAGTCTGAGTCACTGCCCTGAGAACCCCAGATTCTAACTTTTCCCCTCTTCTAAATTAGAATGGGATGGCCTGTTTATACTTGCATTAAATAGAACCACATGATTGCAGCCTTTCCACTGGGGGTTGTTAGCAGAGGCTTTATTGGCGTGAGCCAGTGTCCTTGACTGCAGGGCAGCTCTGGTTGCCGAGGTGCACTCTCAGTGTGCTGTCTTCCCCATGAGTTCTGTTTTGTGGCTTTCTCCTGGAGGCCTGAGTCTATGTACTGAAGAAGGAAAGAAAGCAATGACTACTTCTACTTGACTCAGCTGTCTCCACCACCACACCCTCACTGCTCTGTTGTCGGAGCTTTTCATGTGAAGCCTGAAGTCTCCACAGAGGAAAGCTAAAAGATTCTCTTTCACTTGTCCTAGGAAAAAATAATGAGCATATTCCTAAAAAAATGGTAGCAGCTTAGTAAGTCTGGGGTTCTTCATAGCACATGAATCAAGTTGGAAAGTTTCTTATGGGTGTCTTCCCTTTACTTAGAGGATTTTCTCCCCTTGAACTTTCATCTACCCCTTCAAGGCCCAGCTTAGATGTCACTGGCTTCAAGGTGTCTTCCTTGGTCCCCCACACACACTCCACCTGAAAATCCACATGTTTGGAATTACCTTTCCCTCCTTGGTGTACTTAGCACCTGACTTCTGTATTCCCTGCTGCATACCATGCTGACGGCATTTACAATTGTGTCAGCTCCCTGATGACAAGGCCTGGGTATGCTTTAACCATCTTCATATTTCTAGTGGAGTAATAAATACTAAATTAGATAAAACCGGCAGAAGGCCAATCAGAAAGGCCTGAGGTAGAGGTAGGAAGAAGAGTTAGGAGAGGTTCTTGGTAGTTAAAAAGAACATAGAGACAGAAAGAAGAGGAGGTAAGATTTGTTCATCTTATCATGGAGAAGGAGAGAAGTTGTTTCTGCCACAAAGAAGGGCTCAGAAGGAGGACCACTCAGATGAACACAGAAGAGCATGCCTGTGCTTTGTCACCACTCATGCTGTGGAATGATGATCCTGGTCTTCTCTCTGAGCTCCAGCACCAGGGTCTGAGATGAAATTCCCTGAGTCTCCTCCTCTCTTTATTTCCATATATATATATATTTTTTTTTCAATTTCAAAATATTAAGGGGATACAAATGTTTTTGCTTACATGGATGGCTTGGCTTTTGTAATACTTGAGTCAGGGTTATAAATGTACCCATCATCTGAATAGTGTTCATTGTACCCATTAGGCAGGATTTTGCCCCCAACCCCTTGATTTTGAGCTTTACTTCCCTCTATACACATATGTGTTTGTTGGTTAGTTCCAATTTGATAATGAGTACGTAAAGTACACATGGTAATTGTTTTTTCAATCTTGGGATACTTCATTTAGGAGAATGGTCTCCAGTTCCATCAAAATCTTCGCAAATGGCATTAGTTCATTATTTTTATGGCTTAATAGTACCCTATGGCACCAATTATCACATTTTATTAATCCACTCATGAACTAATAGACACGTGGATTGATCTGACATCTTTGCGATTGCGAATAGTACCGCAATAGACATTTAGGTGTGGGTGTCTTTTTGATAAAATGACTTACTTTTCTTTGGGTAGATACTAATATCTAATGTTCTAATATAATATTCTTTGCTAATATTTCCTCCTCCTTTTAATTGTAAATAACCCAAAATTGTCCTTAGATTAGTGAATGTGGTAAGTCTGCTTTTTGTTCTTTAGTTCTATGCTTTTCATAGAAGTTGTACTAATTTGCAGAAACACAATATATAAGTGTCTCTTCTTTTTTTTCTCTGCGTCCACTGTTTTTGGACTTTTTAATAAAAGTCATTCTAAGAAGGGTAAGATGGTAGGTCATTGTGGTTTTAATTTTGCCTTTCCCTGATGATTAATGATGATGAACATTTTTTCACGTGTTTATTGGACAATTGGTCTTTCTACTTTTGAGAAGTTTCTGTTCATGTCTTTTACTCACCTTTTAGTGGGATTGTTGGGGGGGTTTTCTGTTTGTTTGTTTGTTTTTTGGGACAGAGTCTCATTGTGTGGCCCTTGGTAGAGTTCTGTGGCATCATAGCTCTCAGCAACCTCAAACTCTTGGGCTCAAGTGGTTCTCTTGGCTCAGCCTCCCAAGTAGCTGGGACTACAGGCACCCGCCACAATGCCCAGCTATTTTTAGAGACAAGGTCTCACTCTGGCTCAGGCTGCTCTTGAACCTGTGAGCTCAGGGCAATCCACCTGCCTTGACCACCTAGAGTACTAGGATGTTGAGGATATTTTTGCTGATTTTTGAAGTTCTTTGTAGTGTTATTAGCTCTTTATTGGGTGTATAGCTTGCTAATATTTTCTCCTCCTTTTAATTCTAAATAACACAAAATTGTCCTTAGATTACAAAAATATGTAGTTAGCATTGTATGTTACGTCTTATTTTTCATCTATATTGTATGAAAAGAATATATATATATATAGTTTAAAAGAATACAAGGAGTGAGCCTTTTGACTGTGTATTTCCCTTCTTTTATAATCAAATAAACAAATTTATTGTGAAATCTCAAAAAAAGGTTCTGAGTCCTCAATAAATCTGGGAAGAAAGATGTGCTGTTCATAAGCAACAGGGGGCTGAGAAGGCAAACAACAGGCCAACGCTTAGGGATCCGAGGGGTGACAAAGGACAGCTTTGGACCAAGAAATACTCTTTGAGGATTTACATGTGATTAAAGGTCTTCCCAACCTCAGGGTCCCTCAGGACACACACTCAGTAATCTGTTTCTACAACTTCACTGTCTCTCAGCCTCCTACCTCCTCCCCCCAGATGGGACTCACAGAGAGGAACTTGAGAAGGGTGAGTCCTGGTCCCCCTTCTGCCAATGTTGGTGAAAAAAACAGATTCTGATATTTCAGAGGGAGGTAAAATTCATTGGTAATCTGTTTCATACACATTCCTTTTATCAGATCCTGGCAACAATAACCCAGTGAAGACTAAAAGCAACTTTGCATTATCTGGCCCCAGATAATACAAAAACTTTCATTTAAAAAAATTTAGGGATAAAAAGTGTTCTGGGAATTGTCCATGGTTGGTCATACAGTTGGTGAAAGGACAGCCTGGCCTTCTGCCTCCAAAGATCAATGTTGGTATCTCCACTTCCTCCTGCCTCTGAGTTCACTGAGAATGGTTCTATGCTATTAACATGGAAACTATTTATTGGGTACATTATGGACTCAACAGACTTTTGTGAACTGGATTGACCTAGGGAACTAACCATCAGACATGACTTTGTTTCACTGGAAAAAAATTCGCTCTGGGTTCTAAACAGCTGATTTACATACAATATTTTAGTACACAGCTCATTTTAAATTGAGGACTGCCTGTACTAAGCTTTTAGCTTCCAAGGATAGAAAGATAGTCCCTTTTATTTTTCCTGTTCTGCTTTTGGAAACTACCAACAAGGGTGCCAATTAGCACCAGATGAGACAGGGACTGTGTGATGTGGAGCTCTGACCACTAGGAACTGGAATGAATCCACTAATGTATTAAGCAATCGAAGAGCCAGAAGTTGGGCAGGCTTCAAGTTTGGCACAATGTAAACTTCTCATCCGTAAAGGCCCAACTTCATAGACACAGAATCTGTCCCTTCTCCGCTCACTGCCTACAAGGAAGTGTATGGGTACCAGAAATCTGGAGCTCTACTACCCTTGAGGCTGTAGCCTGTAATCTGCATGTTATCTTTCATGCTATGTCCTTTCTTCATTTTGAACTTGAACAAAACTTTACGGAATAATTAAGGAAAGGTATAAATGCTTATTTGTCTTGGAAACTTGGATTTTTAAGGGTATGATTCTCACTTACCTGTCCATAATTCTGGATATCTCAATTTTTGAAATTCTACCTTTGCATATGTACAAAGTTGAGAGTATAAATGAAACATCAGATAGGTTAACTTGAAATCAAAGGTAATTCAGATTTAAATACCATTATTATGTTGACCAAAAATGTAGAAAAGTAAAGCACCGTAGGAATTTCTATTGATACTATCTAGCTGTCTATTTGTTCCTCTCAATTAGCTAGCCATGTGCCTTCAATGCTTATTTAGCTTTCTGAATGCTGTAACCTGCCATTCATTCAGCCCAATTCATCAGCCTTCCCAAGCAGGGATCTAAGTCACCCTGTAGACATTTGAACCCAAGGGAAATTGAATGCAGTTTTGCCTCAGCTTCATAAAAGCCTACATTTAATAGAAATTAAGTCATATTTTGTCTATAAATTAATGGGTTATTTTATTATTGTTATTTATTCTTATTTTGTAGCATTCTTTGGACTAAAGAGATGGTGAATCTCTTATCTATTCAGGGGAATGTGACTGAGCGACTCTGCCCAGTCAACACAAGGGCTGAGGGATCAATATCTCAACACCTACCTCTGGCACACCAGTTTGGAAGCTCTGACGTAAAGGATAGTTAACCCTTTGGAGATTCCATGCCTTCTTTTACCAAAAATCCACTGGGATTTGACAACTATTGTGTGACTTGGGTATCATGGTTCACCGCCTTCTAGATCATAAACTGATCCCAGAATGCCAGTCTCTTGGTTTACAGCACTGAGATGGTTCCGAGTGCTGAGGTGATCAACTATCCCAGTTTGGCCAAGACTGAGGAACTCTCATTACATGAAACTTTCAGTGCTAACACCAGGACATTCCCCTACCTACTTTGTATTAAAATACTCTCATAAAGAAACAAAGCAAAGAGGAGGCAGAGTTTCTGCTCTCATGAGCCCAAGTGTTTGCTGTGGTCTTCCCTGGCCTCTGGGACCAGAGGCAGCAGCCCCATGAGTGAGTCACTGAGTCCAGGTCATCTATGGTGTCTGAAGCTGAAGCCTCTGACTTTTCTTATAAAATGTTTTCCTTTGTAGGGTTGTTTTTGCCAGTTGCAAGAGGAAATAGTGGGCTGGAATCAAGTGGCATGAATAAATGCTAGTACTAGGCAAATGATTCGTGCAAAGGCTTCATTGGAAACATTCAGACTCATAACAATAGTAGCACTGACATGACATGACTGCCTCTTGCCTGAGAAACTCCTAAACATGGCCTCTGGGCTATACTTCTTTCATCAGCTCTTAGTCTTTTAATTTAATTATGAGCTACAAGAAAGTTTCTTACGGAGGCAATGTGTGTACCAGTGTTCAGAGGACACTCTGTTCACAAATTTTATGACAGTCAGCACTGTTTGAATTACATGTTCTAATATGAGATGGGTGGACTGGTGTGGGAGAAATAAGAGCCACCATCTCCCTCCTTCCCCACCCAGACTTAAACCAAAATTGTTTTTGAGGTTCAAAAATATTCACATGACAGCTTTCTATGTTTGGCTGGAGAAGACTAAATGTAATGCCAATAAAATTGCCTCTTCTATCTTTCATGTTAATACAGCTATCACAAGAGATGCTACAGTCCTGGCTCTTCCCCCTCATGAAGAGCTACTGCTTCGTAGTGAACATTTATTGAGCACCTACTATGTGTACCAAACCAGGCTTTGTCCTCAGGCAATGAGAAATGAGATAAAATCTTTTCCCTCAATGGGCTCAGCGCCCATAGCACAGTGGTTACTGTGCCAGCCACATACACTTTGGGTGGCAGGTTCAAACCCAGCCCGGGCCAGCTAAACAATGAGTAAACAATGGCAACAAAAAATAGCCAGGCATTGTGGTGGGTACCTGTAGTCTGAGTCCTAGGTACTTGGAAGGCAGAGGCAGGAGAATCCCTTAAGCCCAAGAGTTTGAGGTTAGTGTGAGCTGCCATGGCACTCTACCAAGGGCCATGTAGTGAGACTCTGTCTCAAAAAAAAAAAAGTCTTTTCTCTCAATGCATACACCATCTTGAAGAAGAAGCCATCTTTTTTTTTTTTTAGAAGAAGCCATCTTAAGCAAGTGACTTTCATACAAAGCACAGTAAAATCAACAGAGTAGATATGTAAAAACAGGGGAAAAAAGGAAGAAATGTCATTCGAGCTACTAACGTTTGGCACGGTAGTTACGCAGGATTCACCATGTCAGCAAAAGGGTGAAATTTGAAATTCTAACAACAAATACCAGAAAGTCTTTTCCCTTCCATCGTTCACTAAGATGAAAGTGGCCCTGCTCCTTGTCACACAGAAGCTCTCTTTTCTGAATGAACATTGACCTTGAAGTCAGACAGATTTGCAGTTGAATTCCATCTCTACCACATAAGAGCTATATGACTCCGGGAAAATTACTTTACTTCTCTAATTCTATTTTCTACACTATGAAAGGAAATTATTAATAATAACAAAAAACAATTTCATTAATGTAGAAAAGGTAAAATGAGGTAATATATGTAAAATTACCTCATACAGATCTTATACAAATTAGGGAATTACATATGTGTGTATGTTTATAAAACTATATACAGAGAGAGAAAAAAGAGAGACTTAATTCTTAAGGTTACCTGTCCATCTCTTTCTGATTTCTTATGAGATTTGCTGTGCATACACCAAAGTTCAAAGTTATTATTGTGAGATGATTTATATCATACTCTTGTGTAGTGTGTAATAGCCTCAATTAATTTATTATTAAGGAAATTAACAAATACATTTAAAACTTGTGGCAAATCAAATTAGAGTTATTGCTTAGTTTGTTTTGTTTTATGGGACATGGTGGAGTTCTTCCTGGGTAGAGGAGATTCTGGAAGAAAGAAAAGCTATATCAATCTCTGGACAGCCAAAAACCTAACAAGCTATATCAATCTCTGGACAGCCAAAAACCTAAGGCGGAGGGGAGCATACAGAGTACCCTTTATTATAATTAAATATTATAATTATAATATTATTCCAGTGAAAGCTAGTACATAGTCCCCTTTTAATGTCTTTTATAGTATCCTTGGTTGCTGATACTTGATCAAATGGAAAAACTATTTGGTGAACATACTAAACATCACTTATGGCTCGGCGCCTGTGGCTCAATCGGCTAAGGCGCCAGCCACGTACACCTAAGGTGGCGGGTTCAAATCCCCAGCCCGGGCCCGCCAAACAACAATGATGGCTGCAACCAAAAAATGGCCGGGTGTTGTGGCGGGCGCCTG
>CAUYQV010183921.1:0-42403 GCA_963574575.1 Galagoides demidoff
TGTTCTTCTTAGCAAAGTATCACAGGAATGGAAGAAAAAGTATCCAATGTACACACCCCTATTATGAAATTAATTTAAACCTTTTTATATGAAAGCTATAACCTAATAACAACCTAAGGATATGGGGAGGGGGGAGGGAGGGGAGAGTGGGTGGAGGGAGAGGGATTCGAGGGTTCACTTCTGTGGTTCATCTTACAAGGGTACAAGTGAATCTTTCTATGAGTAGAATATGAACGTTTTTACACAATAACTAAGAAAGTTACATGAAGGCTATGTTAACTGGTTTAAAAAAAAAAGAAAACTCAATATATAAAATCTCAGAAAAACAACTGATAATTGCTTACATGACTTTTGGGGCCCTACACAGACTGCATACATAAGAGGGAAGGGAGAAAGAAAAGGGGAGAGAGCAAAGGAAAGAAAGTAGGAGGAGGATTTCTTCTCTATTATTCTCCTTCTGTACTAAGAGAAGTGAAGAGGATGGATCTTCCTTCACCCTAAACTGAGGGAGAGGGCCCTGTGTTTGAGGGATGTTAAGAATCACAGAGAATATTAAGAATGGTAGTCTGCATATTAGGAAAATAAGATTAGAGTTTTAATCAGGGAAAATCGAGGTATTAGAGATGACTCCTGGACAGAGAAATAACATGATTACAACTGTGCTTTAGGAAGCTTAATCTGATCATAACCTTTAAAATGGATTGAAAATTGGAAGGAGATGCAAGGAGACATGTTAGGAATAGAATTGACATGACCTAGAACAATGCCTTTTTTTTTTTTTTTTTGAGACAGAGCCTTAAGCTGTCCTCCTGGGTCGAGTGCTGGGGCATCACAGCTCACAGCAACCTCCAACTCCTGGGCTCAAGCGAGTCTTCCACCTCCACCTCCCAAGTAGCTGGGGACTACAGGCACCCACCACACCACCTGGCTATTTTTTGGTTGCAGCCATCATTGTTGTTTGGCAAGCCCCTGCTGGATTTGAACCCACCAGCTCAGGTGTACGTGGCTGGCGCCTTAGCCATTTGAGCGACAGGTGCTGAGCCTAGAACAATGTCTTGACCTAGGATGTGGAAGTGATAAATGATAAGAAGAAACAAGTATGAAAGAAGTTGTGGCAGAATTGATAATAACCGGAACTGATTAGAGAAGTAATGAAGACACACTATATCTGAGTTGATATTAAATACCACTGAGGGAGATATATGAGTCATGTTTGAAAATAGGAAGAATGTTTACCTTAAAAAAGAGCTTAAGCAGAGGAATGAACCTCCTTTCTCTTATGCATGAGGTATTGTGTTAGCCACCAGTTTTACATGAATACATATTTTGCTGGGTACCTGGCTTTTTATTCTTATATGTTTATATGAAAGATGATGGACTCCATAGCTTTCTTTTCCTTTTTTACTATCATAATTACCTTTATTCTGCTTCTTTTCCCCACTTTTGAAAACTTAATCTGGTGCTGAAAAGTCATGGTTTAAAGCTAATGGATTGAAAATTAAACCCATTTTACTTTTAACATATTGATATCCATGAAATGTTAAAAAAATGGTTTCTAGTTTTACCCCTCATTTTGCTTCTTTGCCATGTAGACAATCAATATGGAACCAAAGAATAACAATTTAAAGCAAGCTATGCAGTAGTCCTAATGGTCTTTGTGTTTTTCATGATGTTCTCCTGGGGTCAAACAAAACTGTCTGTATCAGAGTATTTTTCAACTTTTGTAATGGTACTATGCAGTCAAAGCCAAGTACCCAGTTGATAGTGCTGAATCAAGGTGATTAATTCTCTCCTAACATTAAGCAGTACTTTACGGAGAATCAAGTCAATCAAGAATGAATTATATTATATGCCTCTATAACATAGAAATGTATAAATGGAAAAAAAAATCCTATCTAGTGGCTCCCATGAGAGATCTTGCTCCAGGTCTAAAGTTGTACTCTCCAGTAAATTCATAAATTTGGGAATTCCAGTAAATTTGGAAAACTTTAAATTTAGACTGGCATTTCAGAGAACTTTTCATAAATATAAAATTAAATAAAACAAATTTTTATAGACTCAGAAAGGTACAAGAGTCAAGCACATTTGTAAACTGAGATATTTATATAGTTGAGTCATAGGCACACCACAATTTTGAGCATATGACTCAGACTTTGTGTCTTATATACAGTTGGTTTTAAAATGTTAGGGCACTATGCCAAGGGTAAGCACAAAGTTTACATAATTGAGGATTTATAGGGACCTCAGGGTTGCTCAATTACTTATGGAATTTTACTTTACAGTTTAAACTACTGTCTTTGACCAGGTCCATCAGGTTCAGGTAGACCACTTATACTGCAGCTTCCTCTTATACTTAGAATAAATCTAAACTCCTACTATCATGAACTACAAGGTTCTTTATTTGGTCCTGCCTATCTCTTCAGCTTCATCCATCTCTCAGTACTCTCCCTGTGGCTCACAAACTTCATTCATATTGCCCTTCTTTAGTTCACGGAATGCAACAAGATTCTTCCCACCTGATACACATACCCCAATCTACTTGTTTACATTTGTTTTCTAACTGGAATGATTACTCTGTAAGGGCAGAGGTCATTTCCAGAATATTCACCCATTGTATCTC
Organism: Galagoides demidoff; assembly: GCA_963574575.1. NCBI lineage: Eukaryota > Metazoa > Chordata > Mammalia > Primates > Galagidae > Galagoides > Galagoides demidoff. The sequence continues at coordinate 2,621 of CAUYQV010183921.1, forward strand.
TACAAGGCTGGTACAACATCTGGCACCAAGTAGCTATTTGGTAAATATTTGTTAAATGAATGAAACAAGGAAATAATTAAGGTTGGTTTGTATGGCATGTTCTAGAGTTGAGGATGAATTTATGAAATAGGATTCACAGAAGAAAAGATGAAGATAAATTCACGTAGAATTTAGTAGAAATAAATTTTGGACCACAATTCATGTAGAATGTAGTAGAAATAAATTTTGGACCACCATTTCAGAAATGCAAAGAATCATATGTGCATTTATACTTATAAAATAATCTAGTTTCAATTTTGAGATTCCACCCACACAGGTTGATGAAAACCTCAACCTCAGTTATTCTTACTCTTGGGTTTCACTCTTCCAATTTAAGATGGGATAGAGTTCAAGAGTTTTGTGCAGGGCCAAAGCAAGAGCCTCTGGCTGTTGAGTCATTTGTCTGCCCTGCTTATTTGTGGAGTTTTCACCAACTCTATTAACACAGTTCCTTAAGGTCTGGGCTCCCTGCTGCTTACAGATTTCTTTTAAAACACAGGAAATCTTTACAAGATCTGAATAGATGAGCTTATGAGGTAGTCTTTAGTTTTTGAAATTTTGTACCTCTGCAGTGTGCTGTGGTGCTACAGAAATAGGGGAGTTTGACTCCCCAAATATGGAATCCATAGACTTTTCTCTATGCTTCCCCACCCATGGGACTATTTCTTAAAGACACATTTAAGCTTCCTTTATTTTCAGGGGACTTAGCATAATCTTTTTTTTTTAATATGGAACGCTTCACAAATTTGGTTGTCATCCTTGTGCAGGGGCTATGCTAATCTCTGTATCGTTCCAATTTTAGTATATGTGCTGTCGAAGCGAGCACATGATCTTTTGAAATAGATGCAGGTTTTACCAAAGTCTGGAAGTATGTATGACTTTTTACCCTTAACATTTTCTTTCCAATTACAAAATTTGTAATTGGAAATATAAGGGATATAAGAGAAACACAAGGGATAACTACAATGAAAAGTCTTCTCTGGTCAGAGTAACAGAAACCCAAAGTTTGACACTACATTCTGTTGAACAAATTATGTACTGCTCCTGGGATTGCAAAATTAGTCCATTCTCTGTGGATGATAAGTTGGCAATTGTCTATCAAAATAATGAAATATATACAAGGTCTGACAACTATGGTTGTGGACTCATCCTAGAAAAAGTACTATGTACCTTATTGCTGAATATTACTGACTGTAACACTATAGTCACCTTCGAGGTACTCCTCATAGGAAGTTATGCACCAATGCCAGTGCCTAGTCCACCCTTAGAAGTAATTTTGGAACTCTTTGTAGAATGACCATTATAGCTGTCATCATAAAAAAAAGTCTGACAATTAACTTGACAAACTTACCAATGTGCACTTACATTGGCTGCCCTGTACACACAACTTGGTTAAGGTTTCATAACCTTGGTATATCAGTATCTCACAGCTATTGTTCCTGTTGATGTGTAGTGGTGTCTTGCTCATAACATTCATTATTATTGTTGTATGTTTTTGTGTGCCATACATCAACAGCTCTGATGGTCATTCCAGAAAAAGAGTTCCAAAATTGTCTTGAACTATGGACTAGGTGCTGGTGTCAGTGCACAGCTTCCCAAGGGTAGTACTATAGTAAACGTGACTATAGTGATATTCAGCAATGAGGTGCATAGCACTTTTTCTAGGATGAGTTCACAAACTTAATTATCAGACTTTGTATATACCTTTTGACCCAGACAGTTCACTTTTGGAAATTGATCCTTCAGATATATTTGCACAGTATAAAATGACATATTTATAACTTCATTAATTATAACATTTTTTCTAATAGAAAAATAGTAGAAAAATTAAATATTCATCTATAGGGAGCTAGACAAATATGTTGTGACATATCCATTCAACAGAATACCATGCAGCTATTAAAAAAAGTGAGGCAGCTTTCTAAATACTGAGATGGGAAGATTTTCTATTTTTATTAAGTAGAAAAAAGTAATATATGAAATGATGGCTATGACATATAATCTGTTTAAAAAAGGGAAAAAGCAATAAATATATACGTATACCTGTATGTATATACACATATATATTGAGTTTGCCTAAGTATGCATGAGGAAATACTGGAAAGATACACAAGAAACTAATAAACCTGATTATATGTATTTCGGGAAAGGAATGAAAACTGGGAAAATAGGGAAAGCATAGGAAAAAATGCAAAGTAATAACAATATTTAATTATGTTCCCTTCTAATGTTATATTACACATAATTATAAATAAAGTATGGTTTTAAAATTAATTATTGAAGTATAAAATTCACTAAACAGAAGTTATTTTCTATCATTTATCTTTTATGGATAAAGGATGTAATGGAGATTGCTTAAGTAAAGTTAGGTGGCTAATTATTACTTTAACTACTGTTTTCATGATATTGGCTGAAATAAATTCCTGTATTCCTTTTATATATTCTGTCCTCAAATCACACTAGACAATCATTAGGCATTGTTTCTTTTTTCAAGTATTATAGGTGCTAACCTTTACTTTCAAAGCCCATTTTTAAAAAGCCAAATTTTAGTAATAGATGCAAGAATCTTTTGTTTTACAAATTTAAAAAATCACAAGATGGATGTGTTTCTAAATTAAAATGAAATTAACTCAATCTAGAAACAACAAAAAGAAAGGCAATTCTAAGTTCTTCAAGAAAGGTTTATTCTATCACTCTATATACATTAAAACGAGAACAATAAATGGTTGTCAATATATAATTAAAACAAACAAAAAAACCAAAACCCAGGAGGAGATTATTCCATCTAGAGAATCCTTCTTGAAGCGTAAACATAATAATGGGATAGTGAAGTCTAAGCAAGCTTTCCATTATAGGTGTGGTACATACTTGCAAAACAGGTTGTGGACCCATCTTGAATTAATTATTCCCCAATGAGGAAATTGATAAAGAATTTAAACTGTTGGCCTGGCACAGTGGCTCATCCCTATAATCCCAGCACTCTGGGAGGCAGAGGTGGGTGGATTTGACTGAGTTCACAGGTTCGAGACCAGCCTGAGCCAGAGAGAGACTCCCTGTCTCTAAAAATAGCCAGGCATTGTGACAATTGCCTATAGTCCCAGCTACTCGGGAGGCTGAGGCAAGAGAATTGCTCAAGACCAAGAGTTTGAGGTTGCTGTGAGCTATGACGACACAGCATTCTACAGAGGTGGAGAAAGTGAGACTTTGTCTCAAAAAAAAAAAAAAGAATTAAAATGGTTGATTAAGGACAATGAGAATTTTTTTCAGATGTTTGTTAGCCATTCATTCATTTGTCTTCTTCAAAGAAGGTTCTATTCACGTCTCTTACCCAGTGATACATGGGATTGTTGGTTCTTTTTTGTTGATTTATTTGAGTTCTCTGTAGATCCTAGTTTTCAAGCTTTTGTCTGATTCATAATAGGCAAATACCTTTTCCCATTCTGAAGGTTGTCTATTTGCTTTAATTAAGTCCCATTTGTTTATTTTTGTTGTTGCAATTGCCATGGAAGTCTTCTTCATAAAATCTTGCCCCAGGCCGATATCTTCAAATATTTTCCTCACACTTTCTTCAAGGACTTTCACTGCTTCATATCTTAGGTTTAAATCTTTTCTCCATCTTGAATCCATTTTTTTAAGTGGTGAGAGGTGCAGGCCCAGTTTCAGTCTTTTACATGTGGTTATCTAGTTCTTCCAACACCATTTATTGAATAGGTATTCTTTCCCCCAGTGTATGTTCTTGTTTGGTTTCTTAAATATTAGGTGGCTGTGAAATAAATGCAAATCTCTATCCAGAGATACCACCTCACCCCACTAAGAATGGCCCACATCAGAAAGTCTTAAAGCTGCAAATGCCGGTGTGGATGTGGAGAGGAGGGAACACTTTTATACTGCTAGTGGGACTGAAAACTAATACAACTTTTTTGGAAGAAAATATGGAGAATCCTCAGAGACTCAAATTAGACCTCCCATTAGATCCTGCAATACCATTACTAGGCACCTAGAAGAAAAAAAAATCCTTTTATCATAAGGACATTTGCACTAAACTGTGTATCAGAACTCAATTAACAATCACCAAAATGTGGAAACCAGGAATAGATTAATGAGCTGTGGTGTATGTATACCATGGAATACTTTACATCTTTTGTATTAATCTGAATGGAGGGGGAACACACTCTTCTTACTAAAGCATCACAAGAATGGAGAAGCAAGAATCCAATGTACTCAATTCTAATATAAAGGCAGTAAATGAGCTGATACAAGGGGTGGGGTAGAGGAATGAAATAGCAGGTAGAGGGGAGGAGGGAGTATGGGGGTTCATAGTGTATGATATAACTCTTGGGGGCAGGACACAATTATAAGAGGGACTTTGAGAAATGCGATCAGTGTAGCCTAATTTTTTGTACCCTCAATGAATCCCAAACAATAAAAAAAAAGAATGTCAACTGTTGATGATATTTACAAACCACAGAATATAATAGCATCTAATTCATTTAAAGTACATAGATTATAATTTTATTTTTTTTCAATTTTACAGTTAATCTTTTTTTTTTTTTTTTTTTTTTTTGTCTCCCTGGGTAGAGAGCCCTGGCATCATAGTTCACAGCAACCTGAAACACTTGGGCTCAAATGATCCTCTTGCCTCAGCCTCCCAAGTTGCTGGGACAATGGGTGCCTGCCACAATGCCTGGCTATTTTTAGAGACAGGGTCTCCTTCTTGCTCAGGCTGATCTTGAACTCCTGAGCTCAAGTGATCCACTCTCCTCAGGCTTCCAGAGTTCTAGGATTATAGGCAGGAGCCATTTTACAGTCAATTTTTACAGCAGATTTTAAGGAGGCACTAAGTACTCTTTACCAACAAACTATCTGTTTCTTTTAATTAAATCTTAAGCATTTAGTTACCAAATCTTGACATGTAATCTACTGATTTCTTGGTTTAAAATCTGTGGAGTCAGTGTAGAAAGATATATTTAGTAGCTTCTGAATACCTTTACATTGTGAATAATGTTAATATACTGTTAATAATGTTCGTATTTGGGGAAGGAATATCCAAGTCTTAGGAATTCTGACCCTGCTCAAATTAGCGGGGTATGATTTAATACACAGTAACATCAAATTTCTTTTCTCTTTCTCTTATATATGATAGAATTTTTGAGCCATCTAGCTTTCATCAGATGCAATTATAGAAGAGTCCATCCTCCTCTGCTTTAATAAACTGAGAACTTTCAATATTTGGTGTGCAAAGACTAACTGAGTACATTTATACTATCCTGTGCTCTTAATTGTATTTCCTAAAAGCATAAACACACATAAATTATAATTTGATTGGATGGACTTAATTTCCTTTTTCTATTTGGTCTACATGCACCACCTGGTGGTAGAATAATGCATTTCAAGTGCAGAAGTTTTTTTTTTTGTGTGTGTGTGTTCTGAGGGGCGGATAACACGTGAAAGAGAATCTTAATATGTATTCTAAATACTGTTTTAAGTTGATGACACAATTATTCTGCACCAAATAGCTAATACTTGAGCACTACTATATACAAGTACACAAACTAGAATAGGAAGTAAAGGAGAAAAGAATTCATGTTGGGAGGTAAAATCCCTTTCTCCTATTTTACCTTAGTTATAAAACTTAAAATTCCAACTCCAAATTAACACTTATTTATTGAGCTAATACCCTTACAGAGGCAAAAGTCAAGTATTGATAATCATTGTGAAATGATTTTATTAATTTCTAATTTTTAAGAATAATAGTTTTTAAAAATATGAGTTCCCTTCCTTATATTAGTAGGCAGTATAAGTCACAGGTCACAGAATTTTAAAAGTACAATGTGCCACAGAGTAATTTAGACTAGTACACTAATTTTATAAATGTAGCAGCTGAGATTTGGGAATATCATGTGACTTGCTCAAAATCATACTGTTTATTAACAATTCTACTCTAACTCAAATAAGAACCTAGGTTTTCTCACTTTCAGCCTAGGAATATAGGACATAAAAATTATACTCATATTCAATGGTGAATTATCTCTACCCTCAATTCATCTATATAGTGCTTTAAGACATTAAGATGTGTGTGAATACATATTAGTAGTAATGTTCTACTATTCTGAGCACATAGGATTAATTAAAGAAATGCATGCATCATAAAGCCATGGAAAAGACTTTTTTATTAAAAAATGAAATCCCTTTTACATATGTGTTCAAATGAATATTTTTCAAAATATATACAACTGCTATATTGTAAAGAAAATCTAAAAAATCCCCCTTCCCCCTTTTTCTGTTTAAAAATCAGAGATCTGTTTCTACAAAATAGGTACCCACTTGTAGATTTAAGCATAAACCATGTTCATAGCTCCCTCTCATGACCATTGAATACTATACAAGCCTCCTTTTATTTTCGCTGTTGTATTCAACTAACAGCTCACTGGTTAAGTTTTAATTGCTTCCAATGAGGTCAGCAAAGGTATTTATCGAAAAGCCCTGAATAAAAGGCTCTACACACACACATACAAGCACACACGCTCTCTCACACACACAGAAAATCCTCTTGCCTGTTGATTTATGGAAACAATTATGATTCTGCTGGAGAATTTTTCAGCTGAGAAATAGTTTGTAGCTACAGTAGAGAGGCTCAAGTTGCACAAGGCAGACAACAGACATGGAACTCTTATATATCCAGCTGTTATCAACAGAACAAGTAAGTTACTGTTATTTGTTTTTAAAAACAATGCTGAATGTTTTCTAAAAGTTTATCTTTTTCTCTTGTTTTAGTACTGAGTGTAAAAGTAAAGCTACTAGATTTTTGAGCCATGTAAATATTTATAGTAATTATGCTGTAGAAAATAAAGATAATGTTGAAGTTTTCCAGAGCAATCTCAACATTTAACTTGAAAAATGTGGGAGGTTACGGAGAAAATAATTGATTAGCTACAAATGTAAAAGCATATAATAAAGAAATCTAGGGAAAGAATTTCCTATCTTTTTAATAGTATTTGCAAAACTCAATTTAAATCAATAGTTCTAAGTACAGGATGTTTCTCACAAAATAGCAACTGGAATGAACGATGCAGTCATATTCTGATTTGTGTCTACTAATGCATAACTTTTATAAATCTACACAGAGTGAAGATATTGACATCCTCTGTGAAACTGTTTTAAATGTATTGTCCAAGTATAAAATACATAGTATGTTATATATGATTTACCCACTGAAATTTATACATGCAATTTTTTATCTTCCTTTCTCTTCCTCTCCCTATTCCTAATCTCTCATTGCAAACAGAAATCAAGTAGCAAACAGCATCTCAGCAACTGAGCTTATTACAACCTGTTTTTATAAGGATATATCAACAGAAAGTTACTTAAGGAGGAATCCTGTGTTGTTATCAGGAACTAAAAGGATAAGGCAAACAATTTGGAAAGAACAACTACTTTTTCTTAAATCAATCTACAGTTCACAGATAGGAAGAGGTCAATGACCTAGGATTAACAATCAAATCAAGATTTAATTTTCATTATGTTATTCATGAACACCCGGAGCACTATACTATAATGCACAAATGGATACAGACATGGATCCTGCCAACTTTGCTCTACAGATCATGCTTTCACCTTATATGTCTAGTGGGTACTATATCTTTAGCATGCAATGACATGACTCCAGAGCAAATGGCTACAAATGTGAACTGTTCCAGCCCCGAGCGACATACAAGAAGTTATGATTACATGGAAGGAGGGGATATAAGAGTGAGAAGACTCTTCTGTCGAACACAGTGGTATCTGAGGATTGATAAACGAGGCAAAGTAAAAGGAACTCAAGAGATGAAGAACATTTATAGTGAGTAATGTTTTTTACTTAAAGCACTGCTTATGAATCTTAATAATTTGTTAAAGGGTTGGTTTTCAAGTGACATGCTTTCTCGGTTTCCTTTTTTTCTTGGAAAATATAAATAAAATTTCATCTTGTAATTTCTCTAAATTGGTATAGTTGAACGATATCCTTAAGAATGTCTCCTAGAACAGGGAAATCTACTTATAGTTGGAACTGATAACCTAAGCCTACTAGAAAATGTAATACCTCATGCTCTCAAAGTGGTTATAAGTTAAGCAAAATACAAATGATATTATTCACACTGAAATATGATTTATTATTTTCTAGCAAAACTAAGCTCTAATATATTGCTTAGTAAATACTCATCAAAACTACTTATTGGTGGTTTGACAAATTGAGAATTTATTTTTATTCATTTGATTTCCTTTGAAAGAATATTTCCGTGATACAAAATACTTAATCTATGCTCAAAAATTCATTCCTGCACCATTGTGTATAGTTACAAAACAGAAGGGAATATGTAGTATCCTCATCTCCTCATCTGTTCATATCATAATTAACTTGTATTAGATTGGTTTATTATCAACATAGACAAAAAAGTAGATTTCTCCTAATATTTTCTTTATCTAAAATTTCTATGTCATAAAGTTCTATGTTGCCTTAAGAAAAATGTAACCTTGAGGAAATAAAAGTGAATTAGAAGAGATGTTAGTTCTATGATTTTCAATTTAAAAGCATTACATCCCCCCAGTTATTCTTTTTTGTTGAAATATCAGAATTGTGTCTTTCCATTAACATTTATGACTAATAACCAATTTTAATAGTATAAAATTTAATGGCATAAAACATATACCTTAACATTTAAACTAAGGATTCACAATCCCTAAGTAAAAATAAATTTTGTTTAGACAATATTAATATCATTTTAAAATATGTATGCTAAAGCCAGCTGAAAAAGAAGGCATGGGATGATGGTGTAAACATGTGCCTATTACAGCGGCAAGCAAAATTTTTGTTGACTGTTTACTAAGTGATTTGGGGGTTTTAAACTAATCAACCAATAAACAGGAATTTGGGATAACTATGTTTCCAATATGAAAATGAGAGGACCTTTTTAAACATAATTGATAAAGAATGTTAATGTCATTTTAGTGAATCGACAATTATGGTTTTATTGTTATTACTATTATTAGTAAAGGTATCATGTTAGTCCTAGAAAATTGTTCTGATTATCCTCAAGTTTAGCTAAGGAAATGACTATTTGGAGGAAGTTTTGTGATCCATTTTAATGTGAGCAAAATAATTTGGTTTATAATCTATTCATTTAAAGATTACTGAGATTTACTATGGATATTATAACCTGGTAGAGATGACATAGACTTTAGGACAATTTATTATCTTTTCCAAGACTTAAATTTTTCATATAAAAAACGTGGGATATTTCCAGATTATTTCCAAGATACATTACAGTTTTCATAGTTTATTCTATTTTAAACCACAGCCTATGTTACATAAATATAAACAAGCCTATCTACCCTTTATACAGTCATCTCACACAAGGGAATATTTCTCAAAGGTAAGATGAGCTTAGAGCTAATCTAATATTATGGTAATAAAGTTACAAAACTTAAACACTGTGGAATTCTTCTATATGTGCTGAGTAGTTCTATTTAAATGCTTTGACCAAATAATGAAAAAGTGAAAAATTATATGTAAAATCCAGTGAAAATGAATAGTGCACAGTTATTTAGGATCAAAAATATCTGCAATTGGAATGCATCCACATACATGAATTTTATTTTGTTTTTGGTAAAATTTCTCAAAAGGATGAAACTCAGGTATTTGTACACATACCTGAAATACTAAAATTATTTCATAGTTTGAAACACAATTTATTGCTAATCTTGAATAACCATAAAGCCAATTTGGTAAACTATTTCTCCTTTAATATTAATTCTAAAGAAAAAAGAAAGAAAAAGTCATCCAATATTATTATAAATTAGATTGTCATAATATCAATGTACTAAAAACACATGATATATGTTATGCAAATAATCATCACTTCTATAAGCTTTTTCATAGGCTGTATATATGGTATACCTTCTTGATAATGGTAAATTCTCCAGAAGGGGAAATTTGCATTAAAATCTTTTTAGTAAACAAGTTGTATGGCTATCCTATTGAAGAAGGATCCAGTAAGATTTCTCTGAAGTTTAAAAGGGGATAATGCTTTTATCTATGTGAAATCCTAAGGTACAGACAGAAATACTCCAATAAAGAATATATGGAAAATAAAATATTCAAGGAAAATTCTGATAGCCATTTTGTATTATTTAATGGATAGACTTAATAATTTTAAGAGTGAATATCCATACATAAATGTGCTAATTGACACATGTGAAGTTGAGGCTGCTGTATTAGGAAAGTCAGGTACAAATAAAATGCTCAGCAAAACTTGTTTCAAATAATCAAAGGGGATGAGAGACTTGAAACCATAAATTTGAAGACTGCTTAATTCCTCAATTAATAATTGAATGAATGAACAAATGAAAACAAGATGTTTCCTTCCTATTTGATTTAAAATGAGAGTAAAAGCTATTTGGATTGCCATTAGATTGAAACACAGCAAAGTTCAGAAGGTGGTAAACAACAGAATCAATCTCTGGATTTCACATTCAATATTTTGATACTTTTAATTTTCTTTTTTTTTTTTTGAGACAGAGTATCATTGTGTCACCCTTGGTAGAGTGCTGTGGCATCATAGCTCACAGCAATCTCAAACTCTTGGGCTTAAGCGATTCTTTTGCCTCAGCCTCCCAAGTAGCTAGGACTGAATTGCCCACGAAAATGCCCAGCTGTTTTTTGTTGTAGTTGTCATTGTTGTTTAGCAGGCTTAGGCTGGGTTTGAACCCTCTAGCTCTGTCTGGTGTATGTGGCCAGCGCCTTAACCACTGAGCTATGGGCACTGAGCTGATACTTTACATTTTTTAACAGGCTGTCAATCACCCTTCTTTGGCAGTCTTTTAAGATGGTATAATTTTAATGTCTTAGATGATAAAGCTTAAAAGTAAGCTTACATAAAAAGTAAGATGCCAGTGAAACACAATTGTTCTCTCTGTTACGATAGAAAGTTCCCAGTGTATTCTTATGGTTTTTCTTTGAATGAAAGAATGTTAATGAGCTTCAGAGGACTTTTTACTTCATTAGCAGAAGCACAACTTCCACACACGAATGTGACTATGGATTGGAGCTAACAGGAGAGGTGAAAAATCTGGGTATATAAATCTCCTTCCAGAAGATAGATGAGGTTGATGGATAGAGAGCTTGGAAGAAGAGAAAGAGAGTGATGGATGTGACTGTAATGTCTCATATCTTTAGGAAATTTTATAAAATTATTTAAGCTACCCTGGATGGTGATGTTCTCACATACTTTGGCTTTCCTTAATTGCTGTGTTGTCTTATGAAATATTCTAAATTTAGATTAGAGTGAATAGATTGCACAAAGAGTGCACCAAGAAACCCAATAGAAGTAAGATTTATATTAGTGGACATGTGCATATAAGCAAGAACTAACTATGTAGATGGGGGAATTCATGAGTGAGCAAGAGAAGGTGGACCACATTTCTGATTCTTGGGAGGAAAGAGCTATTATTAAAGAACTGGTCCTAGGGACTACCATTACTCTTACCAAGGCAGAAAGTGTCTCCTCTTTATTTGTTCTCTCTGGTGGCTCCATATTTAGCCTTACAGTAAGTTTATAAGCAATGAAACTGGTACCTAATCTAACTACCAATAAGAATAATATAGCATAAAATAAATATTTCTTTAAAACATGAATTCAAAATGACGAAATATTCACATTTTTTACACAAGGAGAGCATTGAGAATATCATAAAGGGACTGGACATAAATAGTCAATACTTCCACTGCTGTTGTCAGGGCTCTCCCCTTGAGGACAAGGCCATAGTGTGAATTTAGATAATTCTTGGACCAAACCGCCTATCAGCAGCCAGAGGCAATCACTCCACACCTGACAGAAATAACACTGTTGTTTAAGCTGGGAATTGAGGTGCCAAGTGAGAGACAGCAGCAGTGCACTGGGCAATTGACGACTGCCCTGAGAGACAGATGTGGAACAAAGAACCCATTCCCTCAAGATTATTTTCTTGCTTTGGTATCCAATTACTAAAAAGTTGTGCTCTTCCCAACAATAGTCAAAATTATCCACTCCTTTTAAGAAAAAATAATTAATTGTCATAAACCACTGGTCCAAGAGAAAGAATGCCTCACTTGGTTATAATTGAGCATTGTTAGTTCCATAGCAAAAAAAGGGTTAGCCATCCTGAAAACTGGCCAATGATTTGGCAATATTCTCTTTTGGATTGTTAGTCTGTTATGGGATATGGCCTAACAATTGGCAAAAAACAAATAAACACAGTGTTGCTGGATTTGACTTTGGCCACAAAACCTTCAGTGACTCAATTGTCAACAATTCTTTGGACAGGTTCCTATTCAGCAACAGTCTCTGCTAGTAGCTTGCAAATATACATATCACCTCTGAATATGGAGATGCTAAATTTGCCTATATTGCAGACATAACAATATAAGGACAATTCCTGCCTTTGAAAAACATACTATAAGAATGTATCTATGGACTTTAACTAAAATCCTAGAAACTATTGACAAAGTAGAATCCTATAGAACTGGTAACACACATTCTCTATAGTAATTTTTTTTTCCCCCGCAGTTTTTGGCCAGGGCTGGGTTTGAACCACCACCTCTGGTATGTGGGGCAGACACCCTACTCTTTTGAGCCACAGGCGCCGCCCATCTCTATAGTAATTTTTCAAGGCTTAAATTATGGAGGATAGATAAATTGTTGGAGAGTATGTTTGGAAATAATAGCTATTCTTTAAAAACTCTAATATTAAGGATTATTCTTCATTTTATAATCTTCCCCCTATTTTTGGCTATCACATGTGCCTAGCACTTATTACTAAAAAAAATTGTTTATTGACATGGCATATCTCTTATCATCTCTTTTTTCTTCTGTAAATCCTTATCTAAACTATTTCAATATCACTTTCATTCCCTTGTGACTCAGCTATATGACAACTCTTCACTTTATAGCTTCAGAGCATTCAGAGACCCAACTGAATCAGAGAGAATGTAAGAAGTCAGCTTTTAGATATATGGAAGGGGTTGCCTTTTCTAGATTTTTCTATTTCTTAACCTTGGCCAAATATGATTAGTTGGGGAAATTTTTTAAAGTACTAATGCCAGGTCCAACCCACAAGACTCTCATTAAATTGATCTGAAGTCTGGGAATAGGGAATTTTAAAATCTCTCCAGATAATTCTGACAGGTTGGGAACTACTGAACTAAGGGGACCATATTAAATTGCTAGGGAAACTGCAGCTCGATTAAATCAAAATCTGATGAAGATGGGAAGGATTCAGTTATCAGTATTTGTTCAGCTAAGACTAAATATCATTGCTTAAGGGCACCAAGAATTCTAATTCAGCCTGGACCTCCTTGGGTGTCCTGGGAAGTGTTTCAGAACCCTTAGAGGGCTTCAGAGGGCTTGCACAGTAGAGGGTTTTGGAATAGGCTTCATTAGGCAAGAATCAAACAAATAAGTATTGAGGGGATTTTTATGGGCCTAGGATTTTGGAATAGGCTTCATTAGGCAAGAGTTCTACAAATATGCATTGAAGGGATTTTTATGGGCCTGTCTGGCCTCTCTGACAAATTTCAGTGGTTTCAACATTTAGTGAATTGACAGAGAATTGCATATAATACCTCTGTAGCTACTATGTAAGAGGTTGTTTTGGTGAGTTTGCCATAAGGAAGAATAGGTCCTCTGTCACAGTCTCACAATGACAGGTTTGAATCTTATTAGATGCTTTCAAGTGATGCAACAGCAGGGGATCTGGAGTACAAGTATTGATGTTCATTTACTTTGCACTCTAACTATAAACTTAGATTATAGACTCAAGTTAGACTCTTACCTCTCACCCTACCCCACAAAGTTCGAAGGCAGAGATTTAAAGAGACAACCTCCAGCCTAGAAAACCCATTAGTAAGGAAACCACAAGTCCAGAGGGTTGTCTTCATCTAATTTGAATTGTTATAACAGAATACCACAGACTGGGTAACTTATTTTAAAAAAAGATATATATTTCTCACAGTTCTGAAGGCTAGCAAGTCCAATATTAAGGTGCTGCCATTTGGCAAGGATATTCTTTCTGTATTATTCTATGGTGGAAGGTAGAAGGTCAAGAGAGATTGAGAGAGCAAGAAACAGGCAGGGCCAAACCTGATTCTGTAGTAACCCACTCTTGTGATAACAAACTCACTCTTTTGATAACAAACCTACTCCTGTGATAATGGCATTAGTCCATTCATGAGAGCAGAGCCCTTATGGCCTAATCACCTAGTAATACCATTACAATGGCAATTAAAGTTCAGCTTGAGTTTGGGAGGGGACATACACACCATAGCAAGGGTTTATGCACATTAGTGAAAAGGACATAGAGCTAGAGATTCGTTCCAGTTGTATGATTTACAACACTAAGTCAAAGCTTTCTTTATTTCCTAAAGATCCTAGTTTTTTCCTTTGTATCAAAATTTTTTTGGCAGCACAGTAACTTTCTTAATAAAGGTATTAGAATACAATACTTCTATATTGATATCACATATGGCATATAGAAGAAAATTCAGCAATTGTGTGTACTTAAGTAACATGGGGAAAATAGAACTCTTATTAAATGAAATGCATTTCAGTATGAACTCCTTCCTTTTTGAAACAATGTCCAACATTTCTACCCTCAAAATAGGTTGGAAATGTAAATCCTTTGCTTTTCACATGGTTTGGAAAGCCATTTTAAAGAGTCACTGAACACTTACTGCTACAAGACTACATTTTATAACTGTATTTGAGATTATAGCTGGACCTACCTTAAATAGAAAAGCCATATCAAATTCACTAAAAAAAAAATGTCATTAAAGGTTCTTAACTATGTGTATGAATATATTTGTGTATTAATATATAAAGACAAAGGGATTACAATGGGGAAGGAGAAAGAAGAATTATCTAGTACCCATGCCCAGATAAAACCTTGTCTTTGGGCAAACAACATCATTCTCAGATAAAAATAGTTTGATGTATATTGAGAAGAATTGGTTCTAGAGATTCCCCAGTTGTTCTACTCAACTTTCATTCAGAAGAAAATAATCTCTTCTATTGGAAGGGTCATGCTTACTTCATAGAGCCATTTAGCTAATACTCATCTAAGAATCAATAGGAAAAACTCTTTGTGAATAGGAGGTAAGAGAGCAAAAGAGAAAAGAAACAGGGACTTTATATAAAAATTAATGGATTTAAAATCCTCTGAAAATTTAAAATGAAGTATGAAGGATTCTCATAAAATATAACTATACTAACTTTTTTGATGCTCTTAAGGAATGAGGTTATTAGAAAGCAATGGATTAATAAAGTAGTAGAGGAAGGATTTCTGAGATTAAAACAAAACAACCAAAATGCTTAGGGTTAGATTTAGTCAGGAATTGAAGTAATAATGCACAGAGGAATTCAAATGATGATAAATTATTGTTAGTATTACTCAAATAGGAGGTTTGAATCTATTAGTTACTTTTGTGCCTAAAACTGTAATAGTCTTTGCTTATTATATCAGAACCATTCTGAAAGTGAGTTTATTTTTATGATTAAAGTAATAGAAGAGAAGTAAGGCATATTTCAACATTCTTAAATACCATATTTATCATGCTCTAGTGTAATGTTTCCCATTTTATCTGCCTATTTGAACTTTAGCTGTAATTGTAGATAATTTTTGAAAAAATGATTGGTTATAAAATTCAGAATCAACTCAGCTTTCAGAATTTTCTTAAGGCAATATTTCCATACTGTGTTTCTTAGAACACTAGTATCCCTTGAGATATTAATGGTGTTTCCTGCAGCAGAGTTTCTGTGACTAGCTCACTGGGGAAATATTAGTTTAAATAAGTTGAGCTATTTTTTAAAGCAGAGTTTTTGAGTCTATATTATACTAATGTTAATTGCAAAACTCTAGGAAAAGAATGCCCGTGATTTCCCAAACTTACCTGATAATAGAACCATTCCTCCTTCTCCCTCAACCCATCATCCTACCTCCTGTCCCTGGTTTGGGAAGAATAGTTAAACTTCGCTAAATTGCAGCTTGAAAGCTATTGCCTAGGGTTTCATCATTGGTATAGTCAAAAACTAGACCAAGCTGCATCTCAGTTGTATGATTTAAATAAAAAGGCTATAGATTGACCTGAACCAATATTTTATAATGGCATTCAACTTATGCCAAAATTAGAAGCCTGCATATGATATTGGGCTATTCGAATGGTATTTAGGGTATGGGTGCTGGGCTATAATGCAGAGATCTGCAGTTCAATTTTGGCCTATTTTAAGTGCTTTCTGAGTTCTGAGCAGGTTTAGACAATCATTTTCCAAATTCGACATGTCCAATAGCTATTGTTTGTGCAACCTATAAATTAACCAAAAAAATTTCCCATGAAGTAAACTGAAAAATGTTTTAGGATTCCAGAATGATTGAAGCATTCTTATTGTATGTACCTAAAAAAATAAATTTTCTTTTCAAAAAGTACTTTAAACAAAAGTTGTAGTAATTTTAATTATATCAATAAGGAAACAAATGTCATGAATTGCTCAATAACTACTTAGAAATTTGAAATTTAGCATTACCTGATGGGAAAACTATAAATTTAATGAATTAATTTCCATATCCTTTGAAGAAGTCAGTTATTTTAGATTTTAAAAAGAGAGCGTTAGTAATGGTCTTATTCTCTCATATGCCCCACTTGCTTTTTTATTTGTACATAGCACATCTGCTTTGTCTCATGGTTATTGCTGTTTGTGTTTGGCACTGCCCCTAGAATATCAGTTCTGGAAAGATAAACACCATATCTTACTCTTCTTTTTAATCTCCCAGGGGTAGAAGAGGGAGCATTTAGCTCAATGCAAGAGGTGGAAAAAGGGAAGGATCAGCAATCATGCAATATATTTTTCCTTTAATTTATCACAAATCTTAAATTAGTATAAGAAATAGATTACTAAAATATCGAAAAATTATTAATTTAATTCAGATAAGAATTAAAAGCTTTGCTTAAATAAAAGAAATATACCTAACTTCTCTTTTACTCTCAATCATTTAAAAAAGAGATTGGCCTCCAGAAACAATTTGACTTAATGTATTTCTAAGTAATTCTAAAGGATAAGTAGAACAAATGGTTTATTTTAGAGGACAGCTACACAAGAAGACACAGGTAGCACTGGTGACACCAGAGGGGGATTGGCAGGGTATAGTGGAGACCGATCCTGGAAGAATTGTGGCCCTCCTAACATACATTCTTATATCACCTGACTGTCAAATGATCAATGCATAAAAAAACTATATACAGAAAAATAATAATTAATGGTTGATATTAGTTTAAAGAATATCTATAAAAGAAGATACCAATAGAAAAAGTGTTTAAGATGTATTCTGGCAGAAACTAAGACATGGGCTGATAATTTTGGGCAGGGGTCAAATCCTAGACTTGGTGATTAGCATTGAGTGGAGGAGAGGGAATATGAATATATAGAGAAAAATATGGAGAAATGGAAAGTTGGTGAATCTATTCTCAATTTGTTTTAGTGCTAGTTAGCTTGATCGTCAGGATCGTTTTTGGTGTCTTATGGTGTTTCTAATTGTATTTCTGACCACAGGCCTGGATTCCCGTTTATATTGAGGTAACTCTCACAGGGAGATCACCTGTTGATGGTGGGCAGTTTTCTCCCTTGCATGAATAATGAAGACATTATACAAAATTTTAAAGATTGGTGACCTTTTATGTCATTCTATTATTAATTCAACAAATAGTCACTGATACCTTCCTTTGCCAGACTGAGAATACAGTAGTTAACAAATCCAGTCCATGTTTTTGGGAATTAATAATTTAGTTGTGAGGCAGGGAAGAACTGTAAGTCTGAGACAGTAAAAGTTGAAAGCACAGACAGGATTGCCTAACCCAACATGAGAAGGGGGCGTGGGCATGGAAATCTTTTTCTGGGAGGAGATGACCTAAAGGATAAGTGGGATAAAAGACAGATGTATTATCCTCAGAAGCAATGTTTTCTGTAGATGCTTGATATTAAGAGAGAGTACTGCAAGGTTGGGAAATGGAAAGTGATTTAACATCTCTGAGTATCAACATCAAGCTCACAAATGTAAACGTTTCTTTCCTATTAAAAATATGAGAACATTTGCTCTCTATCAATTTTCAGACTTTGAATGACTTCTGTTATTAAAAACAGAACCTCTGTAACAAAACTAAATTCTCTAAAAGCATGGACTGTGGATTTGTTTACCACTGTATTCTCAATCTGTCAAAAGGAGGTATCAGTGACTCTTGGTTGAATCAATAAAAGTACGAAAAAAGAGATTACCAAATTCTCAATGTTTTGTACAATGTATTTCCTTTGAAGGGTAACTTTTTTGAAGGCACAATTAAGTTGGAATAGTTTTTCTTCCGGGTAAATACATATTTTTCTCTTTTGAATGACTTTGCAATCTTTGACAATAATTGTAACCTGCTTAAGTCAGCTGTTCACAAATAATCACTGTAAAAGCTACATTGTTATTTTGGAAGAGTTTTTTTAACAGTTAATAAAAGGGGAGAGAAATAATAATTTTGAGGCATGTTATTAGCATTTAAGGACCAAAGTATGAGCTGTGCATAGTTTTATTCCAATTCATTATATAGGTTTTCTCACTTAGAACTACTGAGATGTCTGTTTCTGAGAAATTAGGCTCACCTCCTTTCTTGTACAAATAGTGTGTTATAAAACAGTGTTTGGTGTTTAACAGGTACACAGTGGTCCTTTCAGCTCTGAAAAGATTCTGGTCTTCAAATTTTCTCTTAGCTGACTGGAAGTTGATCAAATATTAAATAATAATATATCCCCAAAGAAGAAAAGCATACACCTATATCATGATTAAATTTATGATCAAATTTATGATATTTTAAAGTACTATTAAATAGTTTATTAGGTATTAATATTAATATTACCATTGAACTTGCTACACTATGTAAAATTTTGTTATTGCTATCATAAATCTTCTAATTTAGTCTATGCAAAATTGCATAATGTACAACTAAGAATATTTTTATTTAGTGACTAAATATAAGTATATAACTAAAATGATGATGATTTAAAAATACATATGCCAATATTGAAATTGGTACAGAATATTTTATTCCATTCTAATTAATTCTCAAAATACCTCCTTGCTACAAGCTTGCAGTCACACTACTATTTCATTTCACAGAGCAAAACAAAAGACCCTCAGGAAATTAGCTCTCTTGATAAGTTTGCTGGTTTATAAGCTCTGGTTATAAAATTAGACATAGGCTTGTTTTGCCTCCTATTTAGGCTTTGCTCATCTTAATTAAGAAAGATTACTGTTCAAACTAGGTGATGATTCAAATGATCCTATCAAAAATCTTTGTGCACAATAATTGCTTTCTGGAAATTTTGGGTGGTCACTTAACTTATAAAGGATAAATATTGAATAGTAGGTCTGATGAATTCACTGTGTAACATAATTATATATTACAGAGCAAGAAATTCATGTACATAATATTGCTTTAAGCCTTCCAGTTCACTCATAATCAATAAAAATTGGTTATGAAGAGACTTAGAAGGAGAAAAAGAGAGGTATTTTTCTCTCAATGGAAACATGGGTTCTTAATATTAAGATAACAAAAATCACTACTATAGCAAGCATTAAACTTAGGAGTGGTTTCTATGTGTTCAATAGTGTGCTAAATACTTTATATATCTATAATGTTGGCAGATTTCTTCTTATTTTGCAGCTGGGGGAGCTTTTGCTCACAGACTTAAGCAACTTGCTCTAGATTACATAGCTAGTAGTAACTGTCAGAGTTGGGAAGTGAATCTAAGTAGGTTTAACTCCAAAGCATAGTTTTAGTCACACGTATCACCACATGTGTCACCTATACAGTCACTGGTGTTATTAAAATATCACATATTAATTTGTACCATGCAGCGTGATGATTTACATCTGAAGAAGTAAAAACAGCTGATTTTTTTTCTCTGTAATATGACTTAACGAGTACTTGGCATTATCTTCTTCTTATTAAATAAAATTTTACTCCAACTTTTCTTGTACAAAACATCTCCATCTGTCTTCCTCTAAGTTGGCATAGCAACCTTCAGTTTATTTTGCTTAAAAATTGCTAAAGATGCTATGAAATTTAGTTTGGTTGTGTTTTAAACACACTTCTCACATTTATTAGAAATATTTTCTTGTTCATTAGTTTGTATCTATATAATTATTATAGAATGTATACATTAGGTATATACCTTAATTTCAGAAAATAAATAAGTCATATTTAGGAGTACATAAAGATAGTTTCCTTATCTAAAGGTCACTAAATCCAAACAGAAAAACACAAAAACAAAAGAATCAGCAAAGAGTTTATTCTAACAAGAACTTCTGAAAGATAAGTTGGAAAAAAAACCCAGTTTACTGATTACTAAATAGGTTCTTTTGTCCATGATTATACTATGTTTTCAAGTTATTTCTAATCTCTTAGGACTCTCTCCAACAAAAAGGGAATAATAATGATGAGTTACTGCAATGCAGTATTTATGGAATTACATTTTATGAATTTTTTCTGTGATTCTGGGTAAATTATATCTTTATTTCTCAATGTTTTTTAGGATACTAGTCATATGTATTATTTGTGACCTGATTAATCTTGAGTTCTCTCAATGTTAAAAAAAAAAACCCTCTGTATTCTGAAAGTTGCAGTGGCTCTAAAAATTAGAATACTACTTATTGCAACATTTATTGAGCATGTATTATGTGCTATGTACCGTGACTACATAGATATACAACATAGAGATCTACTATTTGAAAAGTTTAGCCTTCTTGGGAGTACCAACACCAAGAAGTCAATTGTAACAGAATGTTAGTAAGTACTGTGATAAAGATATGTTCAGGAGGTTGGAGGACAGTAGTGAAGGGTAGCTAATAGAACCTGGGAGAGATAGGGAAAGACTCTTAAAGAACATAACATTGAGACCATATTTCAAAGAGCTAGTGGAAGTGAATAGAGATAGAGAAGAGAGCAGGGAATAGGGAAAGGAGACAAAAGAAAAGGTGTACCTTTCTGGGAAACAGTCATGAAGAAAAGCTGAGTGGCACGTCAGTAGGTTTGTGTGAGAACGAATGTTTCTAGAGTACCTAGTTTAAGGCAGGAAGCAAGAAGAGATGAGACTGCAGTAAAGTCTCAGATCTTAGAAAGTTGTTTTTCATTTTAGGGAAAATGGACTTTACCCATAGGTTATAAAGAGTGATTGAAGAATAGTAAAAGCAGTAACATATCAAAAATAGTCAGTTATTTACATTAGTCATAAAAATGACCTGAATAGTTAATTTGTTAATAACTCAAAATACTATTTTGATTAAAAGTTTAACCCCTTTTCTTACCAAATCTTCTTACAGAAATACCCGTAGGTAACAAAATTAACTCATGTGAATGAATATCCATTAATTTGTTCCACCTATTCTTTGATATAAGGGTATGTAAATGGATGAGGTTGTCCATTGGAGAAAAGGCAGAAAAATGTAGGCTTGAATAATTCACTATTTATCAGCCTTAGTTTATCATAACAATATTACCATTTTAGTATAATCATTAATGCCTATTATTTACCATCTATGAATAGACTGAATTGCTAAGAAAGTGAGAGTGAGAGGCAGTATGAAAACATGGAAATAATAATATTATAGTAAATATTACAACCTAGGTTGTAATCCTTTTTCTTCCACTAATTAATTGAATTGCCTTGGTGAGTACTTAACCATCCTAAGCTTCAGTTTTCTTTCTTTTTTTTAAGATAAAATGAAGAGCATTATAACAGATTGCTTGAATAGATTTCTATTGTAAAATGTTATCAATAGTGCTAAGCAACTGAGAGAGACCGAGAGAAGGTTTATTAGTTATATATTGCTGCATAACAAATTGCTCAAAGTGGATCAACTTAAAACAGTATTTATTATCTCACAGTTTTGGAAGGTCAACAATCAGGGAGTAGCTTAGTGAATGATTCCAGCTCAGAGTTTCTTCTGAGGTTGCAGTCAAGCCATCAGCCGTAGCTGAAGTCTTTTCAACACTGGAGTGGGACTGAAGGATCTGCTTTCAAGCTTTTTCACATGGTTGTTGGCAGGTCCCAGCTCAGTGGATGATGGCCAGAAACTTCCTCTTCACTATGTGGGCATCTCCACAGGCTTCCTGAGTATTCTCAGAATTATAACATGGCAATTGGCCTCCCTCAGACACCAATGGAGGGTAGGGGGTAGAGATAGAGACAGAGAGAGAATCTCTAGGATGGAAGCTGCAGTGTGACATATCATCATTCTGCCTTATTTTATTGGTCACACAGACCAACCACAGTGAACTGTGGGTGGGAACTACCCATGGGTATGAATAGTGAACACTAAGTGGTAGGGGTCATTAGAGCCAAAACAGAGGTTGGCAACAATAAATGGTTTGTGCACTTGAAGAATTTTTAGTCAAGATGAGAGTATTCATAAAGATTAAATTCAAACCATTATAGAGGAGGAACAGAGCAATACATTTGTGGAATAAATTTGTTTCTGAATAAGCTTGAGGTAGTTTTCCTGATAGGGTCTTCTAATTTGGCTTAGCTTGCCCTTAGAAGGCATATAGCTCTCTTCTCTTACTGCAGAATCAGAGAAAAACCTTATACTATTTGTTAACAAATACCCTGCTTTGTAGCACTGAGAATGAAAATGAATTGTTTATTTGAAAATGAATTGTTTGTTTTCTTAAAAGTGTAATAATGGTTGCATGAAACAAAGACCACTGCATTCTGGAGTTATAGGGCTGGAAGGAACTATTGAGAATATCTAGTCCAGAGATCTTGACATGAAGTTTGCAGAGGGCCTTTAGGGTATCTGGTTAGGAAAAATTATGCACAAAATATTGGAGAAGGGATTAAAAACTTTCATAAGATTCTCAAAAGTATCTGTTTCCTAAAATGTTTAAGAAACACTGATCTAGTCTCTGATACTTATATTATTGATGAAGAAAACTGAGTTAAAAAGGAGAAATTTTTAAAAAATTTCATCATCAGTTAGTGGTGGTTTGCACTGGAATTGAAGTCTTCTGGATTTTAGTTCAGCATTCTTTTAGTTAGACCCAATATGCACATAATAAGTATTGTTACTGTGGTTTATAAAACCAAAAATGTACTTGCTTTTCTTCTATTTTATACACTATAGTTGGATTATTTCCCCTTTTGTCCTCCACCAAATATTAAAAAGTGAGTATATTTTTTATAAGTAAAAGAGTGTCAGAGAGGGAAGAATGTTGCTCAGTGTTTATAATGTGAAAACTCAGTGTTTATGTAGATGAAAAAGAGCAGCAAATCAATTATAGTTGGTCATCTATAATAATATAAGCCTAAATACTTAATTGATACCATAACTATGTAATATTTGAGTTGCCTATTGGTTACAAAAGCCTCATTAAAACAGCTTGCTGTACAGTAATGAGTAAAATGAAATGAGCCAAATTAATGTGTTAATATTTAAAAAAACAAATAGAGGAAAAGAATAGGAAATTTGTCTTTATTGAATGTTGAGTATTTTTCCAAGCACAGGGCTGGGTACTTCACATGATTTATCTCATCTAATTCCATTTTATAAAATAGGAAAACGAGGCTCAGAGGGTTTGAGAACCTGTGAGTGTCCTGAGGGTAGTAAGTATCAGAATAGGATTTAAATTCTGGGCTCTAAATAATGAAAAGCCAATGTCCTCCACTCACTGAGTTTTGTTATATAAGACTCTGGAGTTAATTACCTAGGTATTATTAAAGACTCTAATATTTTGGCATTTTAAGTTTTCTATCAAGATGATCTTGATTATTAATTGCTTTAATAATCATAACAAAAAATCTCCTTTTGTCAAATGTATTGATACCAGACACTCAACAGTTAGAGATTCATTCTTTTTGGCTTTAAGTTTTATCCTCTTTTAACATGCAAATTACACCCAAACATAATGATTAAATACTTCTAAATAATTCATATCTTTAAAATGAATGAGTATATAAGATAATTTCCTAAAAGTGAGTTTTGATTGGTTAGAAAAGAGAACATGAAGTCACCTTGGCAGGAGAAGGAGGTATTAAGGTAGAAGAAACTGCAGAAGGAGGATTTCAAGGGACCAAACAACACTGCCAGTGTAGCCCAGGTGCCCATTATTTATATTTTCAGATTAAATACTTAATTCACATTTATTTCTTATAGTGTT
The DNA here is from genome assembly GCA_963574575.1 of Galagoides demidoff. NCBI lineage: Eukaryota > Metazoa > Chordata > Mammalia > Primates > Galagidae > Galagoides > Galagoides demidoff. The sequence continues at coordinate 26,916 of CAUYQV010183921.1, forward strand.
GATTTGAATCCACAATATTATAGGCAAGTTAGTGGATACAAAGGAAGCATAAGGTATAAGTCTTGAATCTGGCCTCTAATAATACAATATTAGAAATAAAACTAATATCAACCTGAAATAAATAAAGTAAAATAAAAAATAAGAGAGCCATTAAATGCTAAATGATATGATAGTGGATACAGTTGTAACAGGAGCTCCTGAAGGCTGGAGCAGTCCAGGAAGCTTTATAGACAAGATAGGATATAAAGATTAGTTAGGATTTCTATCTATAGAGAGAAGAGGGCATCTCATGACATGTAATTTTCTTCTAATTTACCACAGTCATACTTCTCATGGGCTCCACATCATTTCATATGTTCAGCCTCTCCAATAACAGATTAGACAGAAACTTCGTTAGACAACCGTTATCTATGTTATTATTAATAGTTTTATGTTTAAAATGCTAGCATATCAGATTTCCCCATCTACATTATACTTTTAATAAATTCATGAATTTTTTCTTTACTGGAATAAAGTTATTTTTAATTTTAACTTTCTTATAGATTAAAACTATGGCATATTTCTAAATGCTTATATTTTGTTAAATCAGTTTACTTACTATCTTTTAAATAAAGACACAATAATTAGTGTATTATAGTTGGGAGACAGATATGTGGATAAGTGGCAAAACTTTTTTCAAGGTTCTCCCAAGAACAGAACCTGTACAATCTTCATTAGTAGTCCATTCTAATATATTACATTATCCTAACAGTTGGGACACTTTTCTCATATCTCAGAAAATCACCACTGTTTTCATTTAAACTCTTTTCCTCTTGTTCTTTTTTCCTGCATATAAATAACATGGATATACCACCAATAAAACATTTTCCTAAGAGAAATAATACTTTCTTTTCTGTCTACACTCATGCCCTTAATGATTTCATCTAGTTTCCTGGGTAACAACCAACCACCAATTTTATATCTTTAGCCTAAACCTCTCCTCTAGCCTCCAGACTCATAAATCTATCTCTAACTAGATCTTTATTAGGCATTTCAAACTTACCATGCCTAAAAAAGAACTCAGGACATTACTTCTAATGATTCTCAAAAATGGTAATAACAATGCCAGTCTTTCCTCTTCACTGGACCTAAAACCTTGGAATTATTCTTGACTTATCTTTTTTTGCCCCCTCATATCCTACATTCAATCTACCAATAAATTCTATTATCACTATATCCAAAACACATCCACACCTGACCACTTCTTGCCACTTTCACTACTACCACCCTTAGTGTGAGTAATTATCATCCCTTACCAATCTTGCTGCAATAACCTCCTACTTAATCTCTTTCTACTCTCATACTCTTAAGTCTACTCTTAATACAGAACCAGAGTGATTCTTCCAAAATATTAATTAAATTATGTGACTTTCTGCTCAGAAATCTCCCCTGTCCTCCCAACTTACTCAGTTGTGGCTCACTGTGTCTGTGTCTCACTTGGAGGTATAATACATGACTAATATTGGAGTGTTGAAGGAAAAGCATGGCTTCAATTTCTAATGAAACAATACAACTTCAAACAATTTAAAACTCTCAGGCTGGGTGCGGTGGCCCATGCCTATAATCTTTAGCACTTTGGTAGGCTGAGGTGGGAGCATCACTTGAACCCAGGAGTTTGAGACCAGCCTGAGCAAGAGCAAGACACTGCATATACAAAAAATAAAAAAAAAAAATTAGGCAGGTGTTTTGTGTGCCTATAGTTCCAGCTACTCAGGAGGCTGTGCAAAGAGGATCACTTGAGCCTGGGAGTTAGAAGTTGCAGTGAGCTGTGATGAGGCCACTGCACTCTAGCCTAGGGACAGAGCAAGACCCTGTATCAAAAAAAAAAGAAATCTGAGTCAGAGGTGGATTGAGGTCTTATAGTTCAGTTAACTTGCAGTGGCTAGAATGCTATGCATCTTGCTCAAAGTCATAGAATTAATTGGGGGCAGGGACAAGGTCTCAATCCATTCATAGATCTGGCATTCCAATGTGGTACTCACTTCACTATAACCATGTGGAAAATAACCCATTTTTAAAAAAATAATATGGGAAAGAGGCTTTGGAAAAAATTCAGAAGATATGCTTAAGAGAGTAGCTTTGAAAAAAATACATAGCTATAACTCTACAAAATATTATTGTTAACTTTCTACAAGTTTAATATTATTTTATGATTTAACTCATTTAAACCAATATGTATATATTTACACATTTTTCTGTAATTTCACCATAACAAGATTGATTATAGCCTTAGTTGTTGTTAAGTCAATAAAATCATAGTATACAAACCTATGTTTTGTACAGATATTTTTTTCACAAGATACTCCCACAACAATATGAAACTATAGGATTTTTGTATTTTTAGTTCATGAATGTGTGTTATGTATTTTGGGGGAAATGGGCTGGCAAATATTAAAAAACTACTTCAGGAAACAAGGAACTGGGTAATATAAGGTTTAGGGTAAATCTCGATTTTTTCTTTTCCTTCTGTGATGAAAAGGAAAATCATCACAAATGATGATTATTTTCACAAAAAAAAGGGATATCCTTTTTTTGTGAAGTAGTTAGATGAGTAATGTTGAGGCTAGAAGGTACTCCCACTTTTGTCTTATGAGTAGAAAGGGTTGTAACCCACTATTTAGAAGGGATGATTGACCATGGACTAGTTTGAGAGTGAGGGTCCTGGAACCATTAGGGAAGGCCCATTCCTGTTCTCATGCAGAAGCTAGGGGTACCATGTCACATCTTTAATATCCAGCCATGTATGTCTCCATTTTTAATAGCACATGGCTGGATTCATTCCAGACAGCCCTCTTAAGACTAGTGAATAGTAAAGATGGCTGACATTCATGTAAATCTTTGTACAAGGCACAAAGCTAAGCAATTCACATACAATAAAATTTAATTTTCAAAATAACCCAGTGAAATAGGCATTATTATTTTTCTTTTACAAATGAGGAAATAAAGGCTCAGAAGAATATGGTAATTTGGAATAGACCTAACATCTGAATAAATGACCTGAGTAAAACTCCCAATGTGAACAGAGTTAATAACGTTAGTACATAAATTTTCAGGACTTCTATTTTCATGCCTTAGAGGCCTTTCTCCTTAACTTTCTGGTGATATATCTACAAATGAAGTCATTAGGTAAATTACTTCAAAATGAATGAGAATTTCTATAATAAACACTTTGTACAATGAAGAGAAAACTATATTCTTAATATCATTTAAATAATTATTTGACTTAGCTAGTGTAGTGAACTTGACAGTTAAACTGAAAAATCAGTAAGCCAGTTTTGATTTCTGACCTACCTGTGATTTGCATTATGAAATTTGCAATTAATTTTTCCTTAACTTTGACACTTTATAAGATTAAACCAAGTGATCTCTAGTATCTCATTCAGCTCTAATATCTTAGAGTTCCCACAACAATTTTAAGCAACTTTTGGCTATTAAAATCCTGGCCTAGGTAACAGACAGGGCCTTGGAATAGAAACTTGAATAATACTCTCAATCTGTAGAGAATTGCTTACTCTTTCTAGCACTATCTCAAACTAGATCACCAATTTTAAGTTTTTCTTGTTACTTAAGTAATTTCTATCTGCATAGGCTCATATTTGGCTCCTAGTATTTCTTGCTAATTATTACTGCATGGAGTATCTATCATGTAATCAATTAATATATAACCTAAAATAATACTATGAAGTAGTAAACTTTTTATGGCTACACATACATTATCCTCTATAGGACAGTGGTTTTAGTATATAAAGATAGTTATATTTCTATTTAATTTTATCTTTTCTAGACTAAGCATTGTAAATTCCTTAAATACATTTAAACACAATCTCTCACCATCCATCAGTCCTCCCTAAATATCATCTAAAATAGAATGCACAGAATAGAAATACTCCAAACAGGGCCAGGATCAATGACTGTCCTATGAAATACGTTCATTTACCTTGATATTTTGAGTAAACATAAAATCAAATACAAACATAAGCCTAAACTAAATCTTATTTTTAAGAATATCTCAAATCATGAAGCCAATCTTCTAACATTGAAGGCATTCTTAGGGATTGAATACATTTCCATTTATTCAAATGCAAAGGACTTGATTCTTTAATTTAGAATCATTTGTTAACTAAGTTTTTAGAGTAATACTTATATAGCAATCAATAGTAAATCCTTTATTTAGGAAAACACCAAGACATGTTTTGCAATCTCTTAGGCAATTTTACATCTGGTTCTCTAACTGCAACTCCTGACTTAACAGGATGCTTTTAGAATTTGAGAGATTTGATTTAATTTTCTAAGAGGAGACAAACTATAGAGTGCATACTTTAAAAATGAACCTATACAATGAATGTGTTCTTCTCCGAGCAAAATCTTTGAAGTGGTCCCAAGGTACCAATGACACTAGATTTTCAATGTCTATTAATTCAGTATTTATAAATTAAATGGTAAGTCTTTAAGCTTTATTTATTATATTTAAAAAATTAAATGAATATGAATATGTTAAAGAATTATAAATATGTTAAAGAATCATAGGAGTTTTTGTAGTCATTAATTGAATGATATATTTTTGGAACAGGTTCATAATAATATAAAAATCTAACAATTAAAATAATCTAATTTTGTGCTAATGTTACTAATAAAATAATAAAATTAAACCTTTAATTAATGTTAGAATAATTAAACCTTTACTGATGTTATTTATCTTTGGTTAAGTACCAAAAATACCTTTCTTTCTTGATTAATACTGCTTTTTCCATAAAGCACAATATTCACCCAATAGCAAAAGTGCTATTGGGGAGATAAAATGTGATAAAATATGTAAACATTAATATTTTAAAGATTAATGAAAACTGAAAACTTAATGAAAGGGACTTGCTAAGATGGATAAATTAAGGTATTTATAGTTATCGACATAAAGCATTGATATTCTGGGGGGAAAAAAAGGACTCTATAAAATGGTACATTTAAACAGTTATAATCTACAAATAAGCTATTACTTGGCTTTGAGTCATCTTTAAAGGTCATTTAAACTCATAAACACGCACTTCCAGCATAGTTAACTGGTGTTTCTAATTAATTATCATATAAAGGTTTCAGTTTTATTTGTATTATTTTTCATCCAAGATTTTCCTGTACCCTCTTTACCAATTTAAAATTCAACACACTTCATACATCTTAAGATAGTACTCACTAGAAGAAACTCTTTAAGAACAGAATGACTAAAAATTGCTTTTTACCCCTGCCAAACTCTTGTCTTTATAGAAATCAGAGTGAACTTTATGTTCCCATATTTTCTGACTTTCACACAAATAAAAATGTAATACATCCGAAAACAAAACTCAAAATCAACTTTACGATAATGTCTCATAAAAGCAGTGGGATTAGTTACAGTTGTAGATACTTCTGAAGTTCCTAAAATCTGTCTTTCAGAAATTTATTCTATATATTTAATTATAGACAAAAAAGTGTCCTACAGATAAGTTCAAATTATTTTTTTCTACCACCAGTAAAAAATATTTTTGTATTTTGTCTGTTTTTTTCTAGATTGCCCAAAATCTACTCTTTAATTATAAATAACTTGTTTTTTTATTAGATAGCTGATAAAAATTGCCACTGGCTGTAAAAAAATTGACCTGCTATCAGATCAATAAAGTAATTCTTCTGATTATCCTTAATTTCTATTAAACCCCCCCAAACTACTATCATATAATTAATATTCAAGCAATAGCTCTTCTTTCTTTGGTGATACAAATACAGACATTATTGAACATATTATGAGTTTACTGGAAAGTTTCAAAATTTTGAGAAACTTTTGAGAGAGAGAGACTATAAGTTTATCTGTTTCTCCTGCCACACTACAGTGAGTATGCAGGTGATCTGGACAGAGGAGGAAAGATTTGTACATATTTAGCCACTTTCAAACAGGGAGGAGATAGGGGTCCCAATAGGTTCTAGTAGGTGCTCTCTGGCAGAAGAGCACACCACTTGATACCTGCAGAAGCAAACTCAAATGCTCACTTAGAATCAGAACACCTGTAACTGTAAATGTACACCAACCATCTTCTGAACCTCCTACTCCATGTGTTACATGATCTTGTAGTGCTCTTTTCTTTTTCCTTTCATTTTCTTTTTTTTAGATAGAAGAGTGAAAAAGTGTTTAAAAAAATGAACTGTATTTTAGCATTGTATTATATTAAGTGCTTTTCCTTTCCTATCTGAAAAAAGGGCTACAGTTTCTTATAATATATATATATATATATTTAATATATTTTAAAGTCCTGTTTTCTTTTATATCTCTTCTATTGTTTTGCAAATTTTGCTCTTATGCAAATTTATAGAGTTTCAGGGACAATTATAACTAATATTTGTACACTGGTATACACTTTTATGCTTACATTTTCTGAGACCAAGACCAGGCTATGGCTCATGACATGACCTGTGCTTGAGACCTACAAGGGTGGTAGCATGCTGGAGCCAGCTCATCTTGGCTCCTGAGAGCCAATCATTTGTATCTCTTCCCAAAACCATGGTGGTAGCTTGAGATGGGCATAAAACTGGCCATGGTGGGAGTATTTACACCATGGAAATTGGCAAATGCTACAAAGTAGAGCCTTTCTTTTTCTTCTGGAGAGTCTGTTGTTAAATATTTACCAGCCCACCCACTGCCTATAGATGAAATTTCCACAGCTACCACACTCCTTCCTTGATACCACATCTCACCATTGCCTAGTTTGTTGCTACCAAAAACAGACTTCATGTTTTTGTTAGTGCTTGACAATCCATGTAAGGAAAGGCAAGCCAGGCCATTAGGTATGATGGAAGAAGCAAGTCCTGGACTATGAAGAGAGAGGAAGATAAGTGATGTTTCCCTAGTCCTTGCTGAAATTGCTTCTAAAGCCTTAAAAGTCCAAAATGCTCAGTGCCCCTATAAATAGAGAAACTGTACACTTAGTTACATAATACATAATTACTGATCACACACAGATGCCAATATGTCAAGATAAACATACAGTCATGCTTATGGAACATGATGCTTGATTTTAGTGGAATGAAATATAATTTATGTATGTATTTTAGGTGTGTATTAAATGTCCACATATGATCTGTGACTTCACTGCAAAGTCTGGAATGCATGTGCTTAAATTAGCTCAAATTTTAAATCTGTAGTACCAGGATTCTTTCATTTTTCATTACTTATATTTTGACATTTCTTCACAGTCCAGACCATCATTACTAAATATTTGAGGTGGGAGTATTAGTGAATCCCAAAAATGTTCTAGCAACAGCCAAGTCATAAAACAAATATTCATTGTAGTCTGAAAAAAATAAGACTCTTGATACTAGTCATGTATATAGTGATTAAATAATATGAAACATTTCTGGCACTTGCAAAAACTGCAGCTTCTTCATTTCGGCAACGTGATTTTCTGCCCTGAGAAGTGATATATTAGAGGCCAGAGCTGTGTGGTCCTCTGTGTCTGAGGCAAAGATCAAAAAAGAAGGCTTTTTTGTTTGTTTACACAGTGTATTTTATTTTTCTCTTGTTTTTAATAGTTTGTTTGTTTTGTTTTCAGTTTGTCTTTTTTAAAAAGGAACACTGCCCAAGCCAAGTTCCACTATGTCAAAGTCTAGGGTTGCTAGTCAGCACTCATGTGGACCAAGAAGGAGGGGTGATGTTTTTCTAGTGAGGCCAATCTTTCCCCAAAGACACTGCCTTTTGCCTCACCTTTGCCATTTTTCTTACTATATTTCCTTCTAGTCTGTTTCTCCCTGACTCAAATAGTGCCTGTCCTGATAGACACTCCCAAATCCCTGTTGTATAAAGAACAATTCTGGTAATGTCATTGGCTAACTTCTATGATTAGCTGCATGAGAGATGGGTTAATAGGGGATGCCTTTCTTGGAATAAGGAAGTGAGGAGGGTGGGTAATCAGAATCTCCAGAGTATGTATAATTCAAAAAAGTCTCAGTGATTATGATATCTTTTACTACAAGGATATTTTTTGTCCAACAGTATCTGCAGCCACCACTACTCTCAAGACTATTATATGGAGAAGCACTGATTTAAAAAAAAATTAATAAGGAATTAATTTGAATGTTCTAAATGAAAATGGGTAATACTGAGATTCTCAGGGATCAGTAAAATGATCCAACTTAGTTGCTGTTTTTGGAAATGATCTAAAAATAAGAATATATGGCTTGGCACCTGTGGCTCAAGTGGCTAAAGAGCCAGCCACATACACCTAAGGTGGCAGGTTCGAATCCAGCCCAGGCCCACCAAATAATAATGATGGCTGCAACCAAAAAATAGCTGGGCATTGTGGCGGGCACCTGTGGTCCCAGCTACCTGGGAGGCTGAGGCAGGAGACTCGCTTGAGCCCAGGAGCCGGAAGTTGCTGTGAGCTGTGATGCCACGGCACTCTACCCAGGGGGACAGCTTGAGGTTCTGTCTCAAAAAATAAAATAGGAATATATAGTGAAAATTCCAAGTTTGCAGATTACCTAACATCTTTAAAATTAGTGAACTAAGCTAATTATGATAAATGATAGAACACTGATCTACAGGCAGGCAGAAAACCGGCAGAATTGTTTCTGTAAAGATATTGTATTAATACAACATGGAATTATCCTGAAGACCAATAAAGTAATGGATATTATCAGGAACAATGTATGACACAAAACAAAACATATTATAATAGCTCTGTGTAAACAATGTGCTATATCTACATCTGGAAAACAGATGCCATTCACCTTGCTTAGTATTATTAAAGACTATAGAGTACAATGGAAACATCTGCAATTAGTATAAATGAATGAATGTTGTAAGACATATATGACGCAGGCTAAAAAACATTTGAGCTATCGTCTAGAATAACAAACATTTATTAAAGTGAACATCAAGATAGACTACATTCAATGTTTATAAAATCCTAACAATATGGATAAGAAGAACAGAGACTCGTTAACTCATAAACATTAGAACTAGCATGTATTTCTTGATGTCTTAATGTGCTGGGAGCAAGATAGATAAAAAGATGTGCTATATTACACAGCAAAAAGAAAACGTACGAAAGTCATTACTTATCTAAGTGTTGCATGCTAAAAATACAAATGGGTTCAAAAGAGGTTTATCCAAAACCAAAATAGAGAAACCTATAACTTATGGGAAAACTACAAATGTTTGAAGTTCTCTCAACCTTTTTGAATTGGCATCATAAAATATAATCTGAGATGAACTATTGTTTGAATTAACCATGGAATTTTGTGCTTATTTGTGCTCACAAAATGTATTAAAAATTAGAAGAAAATTTAATAAATATTTCATCTTTTAACTTTAGTTCTTTAGATTTTTAGTATGATTAGGAAACTAATCACTTAAAGATTAATTCTTTAGTCCTGGTATGATAACTTTCATATGCTGATTTATTATATAATCTGACACGGTTAGTATGGGCTTAAGTATTATTCTATCTACTTTAGCATTTAAGTACAAATCCCTGTACCAAGTACTGGGGATTCACAAAAGTATAATATAGTCTTTTTAAATAGTTTATGCCTTCATAAAAAATTAGGCAACATTATGAATAATAATGGAGATGGGTATAATTAATAGTATAGCAGTATATTCTTAAAATAAAAGAGATGATAATAGATCAGAAAACTATGTAAAACATGGATAAATTGGAATTTCAGTTTAGCTTTAAAAGTGAGTCACTCCAGTAATTAGAAGCTGTTAAAATACTAATTTCCAAACTTCACTTCTGACCTCCTAGGATGGACTTTTGGGAATGGGAAGTGAGAATTTGAAATTGTTTTAGAGTTTATAATATGATTCGATGCAACCAGTTCGTGGGGAAAATACTGGATCAGAGAATTCTACGTCATTATGAGAACTGGTGGGCAATTTAGGGAAAGTGCCTGGCATTTTGCATGGGAGAGGAAGACAATGAGTAAATTGGTTTGTTTGAAGCCAAAGGATCGTGTAAATTGTAGAAAAACAATGGGAAAAGATTATGTAGGCTGGAGTTTGATTTTGGAGAACTCTGAATTGCAAACAAAAGAGATATTGTTTTGCTTTGCTTTTTAATAGATTACACTATTGAAAACAGAAAAGTAATCTTTATAATACATCTTTTATGAACACATAAAGAATAAATACAAAGTCAGAGAGGGTGGATGCAGGGCCTAGATAAGAAACTATAATAAGGGTTGATATACAAGATAATGAAGTCTGGGCTAATGTGATAGCAATGGAAACAGAATAGAACTGTTGGATACAATATCTGTAATATGTAAAGAAAGGAAATGTAATAGTTTCCAGTAAGAGCTTGGGGTAACTTTAATCCTTTTAAAATATTTTAAGTATCTTCCTCTGTAAACTCAGATGTTTTTGCTTCTTCCTTTCTTCTCTTTCACTTTCATTTCTGTGAAAAAACTTAACTATATCCCTAAGAATTCATTGTTTAGCCTGTTACCAAAGAATATCTACTTAAAGATTCCTAAGAGGTAATACCCCAAATGGCCTTAAGTCACGTTTTAATCTCCCAATGCTGATAACCTGTATGATTTGAAACCACAATTTAAAATTATATTATTGCCTGAATGGCAAAACATTTAAATACAAGTTACAGAGGAATATAAGAAAAATTATATATCTACCAGACAGCAAAGTTTCACAGGACCTATCAATAAAGTAGAGGGATGACATAGATACGTAGTTTATCTTCTAAATTGGTGTCTCTATGAATTTGATGAAGTCTAGAATTGACTCCTATAGCTATCTATAAGCAGAATGTTAATGGATGAAAGTTTCCATATCTCCTCTCTTTTTGTGATCTTTTTTCCCTTTCAATTGCATTTATGTTGTCCTTGTGCTCACTTCTGTCTAGCCCAAATTCTACTCTCAAAGAAGACATAATCTCTCACACCACAATATAAATTTATGTCTATATGTTAGTCCCTCCAGGTATGTTTGTATCGTGAAATGTGTCTTGAAACCCATGTATTTTAAATTTTTGATTTTCTGTTGAAAATATTTTAGACTTTAGGAAAAGCCAGAAAATGGAGAGATTTTCTAGATGTTGGACAGAGATGGCTTCAGTTATTTCCATTTCACATAAAAATACGATATTTTCTCACATATGCTGATACTATCCACACCTATTTTGACAATTTTGTAACATAGTAAAGTACCATATTTAACAGATGTAAATAGTCTATATTAGCAGATAATTCTTTCAGAATAAAAGTAACTTCTAGAGATTACAGAGTAAAAAAAGACTATTTCCTCCTGTTTGACTCGGGACATGTACTTTCCCAGGTACAGAAAAAAAATGAGGCCTCTTGAGTTCCAGAAAGGCCACAAATAATAAGGAAAAGATCAGTATATTGGTATAGTAATTTAAGTTTGTGCAATACAGTTCAGTGATGTTCCCATGACATTCTTCAGTAATATCCTACTGGATAAATATCCTCCTATATACTGCACAGCCAAATCATTTGCTTCTAATTCTGGCCTAATTATAACTGTGCTGAAACAAGCTGCTGCAAATTAAATTATTTCAAAAGAAAATACTGTTATCACTGTACCACATGCTGATGTACTTTCTAAAGATTTTCTGTTTTATTTATTTTCTTAATAAATTACTCAATAAATGACACCATTCTTTTTATTTAACCAGACAAATCATTTCAATGTTTTCTGACATCATTATAAAATAGGTATAAGAACAATGTTTATTTATTCCCTAATGATGATGACAATGTGGAATTGAGCTACAGACATTGCAGTTATGTTAGACACTAGCAGTTATGCAATAATGTGGAACTGTTTTGAGTTTCATGCTGGTTTGATGGGAATTATACTTTCTGGGTTTCAGTAATACTTTATCTACTTGTGTTTCTTTCTTGCGGGCTTTGATTTGATTAGTTTTCTAATTTCTTTTAGTGTGTTCCAAGGTTCCGTCTTGATCTGTTATTTAACAGTTACAGGGCATGCTTTCTTAGGGTAAAGTGATCCAAAGACAAGATTAGCATTATCAACCATATGTATCATTGTGTTATCTTCCAATAGTGGATTCTAGGGTTCATGGGAAAAGAAAGCAGGTTTGTATCCAGTCTGCTGGCTACCTTCACAAGCTTCTTTGTGTTGCAGCCTCCAAGTGAAAGTCAACAAAAAAATGTGGGGAGAGTGAATTCCCATTTTTCTCTACTCAAACACTGAATCATCTCTCTAGGTAGCAAAGATATAACCTAAACACAACATATCCACTAAATACCCCAATCCCACTCTAGACTGACAAAAGTGATTTATCTTCCATGTTACACAGTCACTCTACTTAGTTGATGGAATTATATAGTCACTCTACTTAATTGATGCAATAAATTTATTTCAAACTAAGTGCTCATAATTGTGGGTTTATCTATAACTGTGACTATTGAGGAAGGCAATTTTTAATAACATGCATACATTACTAAAGGTCCTCTGCTTATGTTTCACGTTGACACATTAAACAAAATACTGACTGTTACATGTTCTTCAATGAATACATCTTATATAATTTTAACTTAGTACATGATAGAAGTACCTTAAGTTTTTTTTACAAGAAAATAAATGAGTAATAAACCATCTTAAAAATAAATGTAAGACTGAAATACATTTAAAATGGAACTTGAATAATTTATTTTCACATAAGCAATTTCTCTACAATAGTGGATGTGAGACTTATGAGGTCATTCAGTTAAGTTTGAGAACTCATCCTAGAAAAAGTGACACATACTTAATAGCTGAAAATCATCATGGTCACCCTGAGGTACTCCCTGTAGCCATCTGGATGAATTTGCAAACTTGGTTGTCCAGTCTTGTATGTTACTTTGCTTTCAAGCTTATTTGCTGTAGAGAATCATTTCTTTTACACTATTCATTTCACAGATAATTGTCTATGCAAAAAACTGCTACTTCTTCAATGGACACTCTTAAAATTAAATTTAATTCTATTTCTATATGAAGGATGTGGAGAATTATTATTAGTATAACCATCAAATATTTTATTTTAATTCTAATAAAATAAATTATATATAATTTATTATATATTATAAATATATTTATATTATGAATAATTATATATTATAATATATAATATATTATAAATTATATATAATTTATTTATTTACTTTTTTTTTTTTTTGTGTGGAGACAGAGTCTTGCTCTGGCACTCAGGCAAAAAAGCCATGGCATCAGCTTAGCTCACAATAACCTCAAAGTCCTGGGTTCAAGTGATCCTTCTGCCTCAGCCTCCTGAATAGGCGGGAGTACAGGCACCTACCACAATGCCCAGTTAAATTTTCTATTCTTCTTTCTCTGTCTGGTCTTATACTCCTGAGCTCAAGGAGCTCCTGATCTACCTGCTTTGGCCTCCCAGAGTGCTAAGATTACAGGCATGAGCTACCATGCCTGGCTAAATTATGTGTGATTTATAAGCATTACATTTATTTCATTCTAAAATCTCAGACCAATAAATAATTTCAAAGCAGAATTTTTATTACTTTTGTTTTTGAGTCAGAATAGGAAAAACAGTTTTAATTCTATAGTGAAGGCTAAAACAATGGCTTATGGATTAAATTATTAGGTGCCATTAAGAATTCAACAAATTATTTATAAATACCTCATTTTACTAAGAAGCAGACAAAAGGTAGTTAAGGAATTCACAGCATCAACAAATGAAATATTCTTCATTATGAAGATCTTGGTAAACTATGCCTTTAAAAGTGATTGATAATAGCAATAATGGATTGAAAACTACTATCTGAAATATATTGCCATTATCTTTCAATCTTTTATGACTCTAGGAAGTATGTTAACAAGAAAACTCAAAATGAGAGATGATAATAAGAAATGAAAAAAGAGTAACTATATATCCACACCAAACCAAAACGTTCTCACTTCTAGAATGAATAAGAGTTCAATGATTCCATGTTTTCAGGAGAGGATGATATTAAATAGAAATGGTAATTATGTTTTAATATATTTCTTAAAATAGCTCTTTCTAGTAATATTTAAGTTCTGCCTATAAACATAGTCAAACTGAGATATTCTGACTTTGCTCTATCATTTGAAGATCTCAGTATTGTGATCATAACATGAAAAATGAAGAAATTCCAGAATGTGACTATAGATTGTAGATTAAAGAGGAAAGGAGGCATAGAGGGTCATATGTGAGGATACTTCAAATGATATTACTGATAATTCTTTAACACTAGGAACATTGGAAACATTGAGAAAATTTTTAAATATTATGACTTAAGTATTTAAAAATTAAAATATTCACAATATCACTGCATTTTTGAAAGTCATATCTTCTGAAATTTGTTGCTGCTATGCAAATTTCTTTTTATTGTTAATAAACAATCCTACTAATGTTAATCTGTATCCAGTGCAGCTACACATTTATTGCAGATTTAGATCACAAACTGACTTTCTTGTGCCAAACTTAGGAACAGGATGCATAAAACTTTCATCACTTCAAACTAAATTATCTTCATAAAAACTCCAATACATTATCACTCTCTCCTGGGTAAAAATAGCATCCCCTTAACCTTTCTCATACACTCATTCTCAAAAGATCTGGATTTGAAATGATCTTTGACTTCTCCAACTCCTTTTTCCTTAGCTTCAACATCCATTAGGCCTGGAAGTTGAAGAAATGGACATAGCAAGAGAAATAAGTAAATGTAATAGATAGAGCACTAAATCCTAACCACTAGACCACCAGGGAGAGTAAATGTGATAGAAATAATTTAGATCACTACCGTTAAGTATATATATTGAGTATTTATGTTCTATCATATTTGCTGAAAGAAGCAATGTTTGACATTAAGGTGTTATGTACATTCCAATAGTATATACCACTTCCTAAAAGACTAACAGTATAGAAGCAGTGACAAGGAGATAAGCTTGCCAAGAAAAATTCCAGGATGTAAGGATACCAAGGGAACTACTGCAGTTCACTTGGTATATATTTGTTGCTTGTCCTTCTCTGGGACAGTGACCAATTATGTGTAATATAAATGTAAGCTGCTTTCCTTGACTAAATATGAAAGAGAAAAGGCTTCAGATATTCTTTTATATGCTGCAGCTGTAAGTATTTTTAGAGGGGGTAGAAAAACTATTAATAATTCAGAAAGGAAGTCAAGAAGAAAAGAAATCTAAAGAGGTTAGGGAATCCAAACCATCAATAAAAATATGGAATAGATGTGGACCCATTTTACAAGGGTAC
This sequence comes from Galagoides demidoff, assembly GCA_963574575.1. NCBI lineage: Eukaryota > Metazoa > Chordata > Mammalia > Primates > Galagidae > Galagoides > Galagoides demidoff. Next base: position 42,224 of record CAUYQV010183921.1, read on the forward strand.
ATGTTAAATCTACTAAGTGTGGAATATGTCTTTTTTTTAATTAATTGATATCTGTATACATTAATGCAAACATGGGGTACATTGTGCTGTTTTCACATACAATTTGAAACACTTTCATCAAGCTGGTTAACATAAATTTCATGTCACTTGCTTAATCATTGTATCAAAACATTTATATTC
>CAUYQV010183922.1:0-14463 GCA_963574575.1 Galagoides demidoff
TGAAGAGACTCTCCTGCCTCCGCCTCCCAAGTAGCTGGGACCACAGGCGCCCGCCACAACGCCCAGCCATTTTTTGGTTGCAGCCGTCATTGTTGTTTGGCGGGCCCGGGCTGGGGATTCGAACCCGCCACCTTAGGTGTATGTAGCTGGCGCCTTAGCCGATTGAGCCACAGGCGCCGAGCCCAAATCTCCTCTTCTTAAAAGGACACTAGTCCTATTGGATCAGGGCTCACTCTAATGACCCCTTTCACTTGATTATCTCTTTAAAGGCCCTATATGTAGTATGTGGGTCATTATGAAAGTTTTGAGATACACAGAAATCAAGAAACACACCGACAAGCTGAGCAAGTTGAAACTTGCACAGGTGAATCAGAAAGGACACTGTCAACTGTGTTTCTTGGAAATGAAATAGTGGACCGGTCTGTCTTATAACTTTTGTAGTGACCCATGTATCCATATACAGTCACAATTGTAGGTACCAGGGGGTTCAGATGGCAACATCTAAATTTGGTTGAGGGCCCACAATTCAGGCCATAACTTTGAGGGTGCAGAGGAAGGCAGGAAACATTTTGACCTTTCTTATGAGCCCTTCATGCGTTTGTCTGAGAATCACTTGTGTGACAACCCATGTCAAATTTAGTGGCTTAAAACAGCCACCATTTATTAGCTCAGAATTTGGTGAGTTAGTTGCATTGGCTGGGTTCAGGTGGGTGGTTCTTCTGGTCTTGCCTGGACTCACTCAATGTGGCTGCATTCTGAAGAAAGAATAGCCTCAGATGGAAGATAGTATCATTCAGTTGCTAGGGTCTGAAATCATACAAGAAGGGTGTAGGTGCAGGCTTAGCTTTTAGCTGGGATCCTGGACTGGTTGTGGCTCCTTCCTGAGCCTCTGCCATCTTCTCCATGGATGCTGAAAGACACCTGTTCTGTTCTCAGCCATATGCCTAGTTCTGGGACAGGTCCTGGATTGCAGGTGTCACTTAATGAATGTTTGCAAGGGTGGTTTTTTGAGAGGGCTCAGGTGAAAGGTGGCTGGGGACCCCCTAAGGGATTGGCTCATGATACTATGTAGATAAATGAAAAGTAGTGTTTCCTTGTTCTGTGTATGTGCCGGACGAGTGGGAGGTGCCTCGAGAGAAGATCACCCTCCTTCGAGAGCTGGGACAGGGTTCCTTTGGCATGGTGTATGAGGGCAATGCCAGGGACATCGTCAAGGGTGAGGCGGAGACCCGAGTGGCAGTGAAGACTGTCAATGAGTCGGCCAGTCTCCGGGAGCGGATCGAATTCCTCAATGAGGCTTCAGTTATGAAGGGTTTCACCTGTCATCATGTGGTAAGTCTGGCGGGGTTGAGGCCCTTTTCTTTGACCCCTGTCCCCTGTTGCAGACCCCTGCCTGTCCCCTACTCCACTAAGCCTTCTGTCCTAAAGATGTGTTTTGGGGGGGTTGTCATTCCCTTCCGATTCCCTTCCCAATCCCTTCCTGTACCATCTCCTGGAACCAAGCTCTATGGATGTCACATTGCTTTCTAGAATCTTCTATTGCCTCCCGAATCTTCTATTGTTTTCTGGGATTTTCTCTGTCTTCCCTCTTTCTGGCTCCTTTGTATCCCTGAACCACATGGAGATAGCCCCACTCCATCTACCCTCACTCCTGTACCCCTCCTTGATACAAGCACATCCTTCCTTTCTGCCCCAGCAAGGGTCCCTTGTTTATGTTTAGCCCTTGCACACTTTTATTCCTGCCATGCATGTTTGGGAAAAGACACCTAAAGCTCTGCTGCTCATTCCCTGGGGTGGACAAGATTCCTGCCCTCATGGAGCCTCCAGCACAGCAGGTGAAGACCAACTCCAAATCTAGCATATTAATTACTTTATATGTTAGGAGAAAATGCCTTGGATGGATGAAAAAAGAAGAGGTGAGGAGAGTTTAAGGGTGTATTTGGGGATGTGAGGCACATGGAAGGGATTAGAGAGTCAGGCAGAGAGAACAGGGCATGCAGAGGCCTGGAGCCAGGAGCACAGAGGGCCTGGATTTGCCTTGGTGTGTTGCTGTGTGTGAGTAGCTCTGCTATTTCCCCAGAGTAGGCCAGACCATGCTGCATCCAGGCACATGGTGCTGAGTGACAAAGACAGGGAAATCTCTGTGAGTCAGAATGGTTCCTTGGACGCTCGCTGCAGAACCCTTACTTCTCCTCCGCAGGTCCGCCTCCTGGGGGTGGTGTCTAAGGGCCAGCCAACACTGGTGGTGATGGAGTTGATGGCTCATGGAGACCTGAAGAGCTACCTCCGTTCTCTGCGGCCTGAGGCTGAGGTGAGCTGCGGGGTTCCTGGCAGGGCACATGCTTCCCAGCCAGGGGGTGCCAGCACTGCTGAACACCACTCCATGTTTTGACTTTAGAATAACCCAGGTCGCCCTCCCCCAACCTTGCAAGAGATGATTCAGATGGCAGCGGAGATTGCCGACGGGATGGCATACCTGAATGCCAAGAAGTTTGTGCACCGGGACCTCGCTGCTAGAAACTGCATGGTTGCTCACGATTTCACTGTCAAAATTGGAGGTTGGTCTGGCTTTCTGCTTTGAAACGTATGACCCAGTTCAAGTTTGATTTCAGAAGGAGCTTTTCTATAGTGAGTTGCTAAATCTCTTCTGTTCGTGTCAAAGGGCAGGATTCTGGATGAAGATCTTCCAACTGTAATTTAATTGCATTTTTTGACAAACTCACTCACCCGTTCACTTGTTTAGAAAGTAGGCATATACTTTATGAGTAGCAGGTGCCAGAGCTACAGGCCTGACCAGGAACCACCGTTTCTTTCTGCACATGTGCAGCTTGCTGTCTCTGTCTGCACTGTATGGTGCAGTGTGGTCATGTGTGGCCATTTATGTTTAATGTAACTAAAGAGTAAAAATTCAGCCCATCAGGGACACTGGACATGCTTTGGGTACTCAGCAGCCCCCTGAGCCTAGGGCCTACTGACCATACTGGGCAGTGTGGGTACAGACCATGTCCACCATCAGGGAAAGTTCCATCAGACAGTGGTGCTCTGGATAAACAGTAAAATGGTTAATACTTATTCAAGTGCGATAATGAAGTCTGGGCAAAGAGCATTAAAGGGAATATAAGAGTCCCATGATAGAGGGAAGCTGGGGGAAAAGGGCAGCTCAGCAGAGGTCTCTTTGTAAAGAGGTGACATTTTTGCCAAGACTGTCAGGATGGACTAAAGGAGAGCATTCCCAGGAAGGGCACAACACGGACAGAGGCCTCTTGGTTGGAAGGATGGCTGACATGATGGGAATAAAATGAAGGTAGATGGACTAGAGCAGAGTAAGATGCAGGTCAAGGGGAGAGGCTGGACCCAGACCCAGAGGGCCTAGTACATTGCGGTGAGCACACACCCACCTGGGGAGGGTGAGGACACACAAACCTGGGGAGGGTGAGAATACACATACACACACTCACCTGGGGCAGGTGAGCCCCTCCAAGAGTTCTGTGAGGAATGGGGCAGTCAACATGGCAGACATTAGGGCCACAGGTGGAAGATAAGAGCATGTGAACTGTTTGTTGTCAGACTTTGGAATGACCAGAGACATCTACGAGACCGATTACTACAGGAAAGGGGGCAAGGGCCTATTGCCCGTGCGGTGGATGGCACCAGAGTCTCTGAAGGATGGGGTCTTTACCACTTCTTCTGACATGTGGTAAGTTGTGCATGGGTTGGTGACAGATGCTGGGTCTGAATTCCTGGTGACACTGCTAGCATGACCAACAAGAGGGGGCAAAGAAAATCTGCCTTCCCTGTGGGCTCCCTGCCAAGGAAATGAAGTGGTTTCCTATCCAAGGACCCTTCACAGCTACCCTTACTCTTTCATTGAGACTAACCTTAGAGGCATTTATGACCTGCATTGTGAATTGTTTTATTAACTAGCCAAACAGGTTCTAGCAAACCAAAAAGGTATGTGTGTGTGTGTGTGTGTGTGTGTACACAGGATATGGGTTTGGTTTTTTTTTTGAGACAGAGTCTCACTTTGTCACCCTCTGTAGAGTGCAGTGATGTCATAGCTCACAGCAATCTCAAACTCTTGGGCTCAAGTGATGCTCTTGCTTCAACCTCCTGAGTAGCTGGGACAATAGGCACCTGCCACAATGCCTGGCTATGTTTAGAGATGGGGGTCTCGCTCGCTCAGACTGGTCTTATACTCATGAGCTCAGGCAATCCACTGCCTTGGCCTCCCGGAGTGCTGGGATTGCAGGGGTGAGCTACTGTGCCTGGCCCACTTGTGGATGTGTTTTAGTGGCTTCTTTGTTACTATTCACAACTGTCATTGGCAGGTCCTTCGGCGTGGTCCTTTGGGAAATCACCAGCTTGGCAGAGCAGCCTTACCAAGGCCTGTCTAATGAACAGGTGTTAAAATTTGTCATGGATGGGGGCTACCTGGATCAACCTGACAACTGTCCAGAGAGAGTGTAAGTGCGGAAAGGGTGTCACTGTGTGAGGTGCTGCTGTGCTAAGGCTTGCCTGCCATGTGTACACTCACATGTGTGTTTGTGCATGCAGGGCGCATCTCCACACACATGCGTGCATTTGCACATTGCATTGTGTGCTCGCTGTGTTTGTGTATTGTGTCTATCTGCATGTATATGTTTACACATCAGACCATTATATGCCTGCCTGTACCAGTGTCTTTGCATGAACTTAGTTTCATATCATGTGTCTTAAATGTCTGCTTATGCTTGCATATCATTATGCTGTGTGTTTGTGTTTGCATTCTGTGTGCTTGTGTTTTCATACCAGATGTTCATGTGCACACTTGGGTTTGCAAGTCATGTCTTTATATGTATGTTTTTATTGCATGTTGTATCTTTAGAAGGTTGTAAAAGAAACCACAGTGGTGGTTACCATGGGAGAAGGGAACTGGTGAGCTGGGTTAGGAGAGGGACCTATGTTTTAACTGAAACTGTTTATTCTTTTATATATTTAAATTTTGTCAGGTGCATATATTACATGTCCCTCACACCCAGAATATTTTTGTTTTACATTTTTAGTACAGAATCAAATGAACAACACATACACACAAACCATTAAACATCTGGAAAAATTTTGGAAAACTGTAGTGTCACTAATGATCTGGTAAACATGGAGTGAATAACGGAAAGCATTATCTTCCTGAATTAGAAAACAAAAGGAAAGGAAAATATAAAGAAAGGGAGTTTTGATATGTAGCACAAGTTATGGTATGACTCGAAAATCTTTCTTATCACCTCATGCTTGCTACTCAAAGCAATTTAAAGTTGGAACAAAAACCATTGAAAATGATCTAAATATCCAACATAAGAGAATTGCTAAGCAGATTGATAAATTAATATGATGTAGCAATTGGAATTTCAGTGATGCTTATGAAACTATTTTATAACTTGGTGGATAAACTTATGTTGAAATATTAAGTATCTATTTCATCTCTAAATGTGTTCAGGTAGAAAGGACCAGAGGTCACAGCTGAAGGACAGCTGTACATGAGGTGTATTTTTTTCTACATTTGTGGGTGTTTTCTAACTTTCTACAATAAGCATTTATAACACATTGGTGTTTATGAAGAAAAATTTTTGTTCTCCCAAAAGTTCACATAGGGAGGACATTTTAATGCTTTATTGTCCAAAGAATATCAATCAAGAAAACCTACTATGAAGAACTCCTTTATGAACAAAAGGCATAAAGCACAGTTATTTGGAAACTGAGCAAAATATTCCTAACCATTGCCTCATAAAGTTTCTTCCCTAGCCAAGCCAGTCAGCAGAGAGATTAAGTAGGTGCTAGGGCAGGGGATTGAAACCTTTTTCTGTAAAGAGCTATATTGAAACTAACTTGAGCTTTGTGGGCCATGTGGTTTTCTGTCTATGCTACTCAACTCTTTGGTTATAGCTCAAAGGCAACCACAGATGTTACATAATTGAATGGGTATGACTATGTGCTGATAAAACTTTATTTACAGAAACACTTAGGGGGCTGGGTTTGGTCTGAGGGCTGGAGTTTGGCAACTCCTGCCCTAGAAAAAGTTATAGCAGAGAAGGAGAGGGGTCCAATTGAAAACAAAAGCTCTCAGTTCTGAGTGTTTTTGGCTGAGTAAAGTGGTCACCTGGAGGTTCTGGAGCAGCCCTTGAGGCTGCAAGGGTGGGTTCTATGTGCTGCTAGTCACCAGCAAGTCTCCTTCAGGCAAATACCATGTGGCCCACTAGGCAGGGACTCCTCCCATGATGAAGCCCCCTTCCACCATCCTCTAGAAAGTGTGGGCTGGACCTGCAAGAGCAGGGGCCAGTTGGAGCAGGGTCCCTACGTCCAGTCCACACAGCTGCACCCGCATTCCCAACACTGAAGGTTCTTTACATCTACAAGAATTGCTGATGGGCACAGGAAAGCATTTACAAGCAGCCCCAGGTGGGAATGAAACTTTTATGAATTGCACCAAATAGCAGGAGATGTCAGAGGTATCTAAAATGGTAAACTACACTTAGTCCTGCCTGGAACAAAAGAGACAGGCAGCCCTTTCCAAAACTATCTTCTGGCACCCCTTGAATCCCTCTTTCTGCCTGCACAGTGGCTGCTGCCGTCAGCTCTGGGGGTGCCAGCAGCAAGGGCCTGGGAGGAGTGGGAGGGGCCGAGGCCCAGCCTCACCACTGAGGCATCCTGCAGACTTGTCCCTCTGCCCTAGGGCACGAGGGTGGGGTGGGTGGGGTGGGTGGGGAAGGGGCGGGAGAGTGGAAGCGGCCCAGTCTCGCGCTGACCTGTCCCTCTGCCGCACAGCACTGGAGAGGGAGAGGGGCTGGGGCCCAGCCTCGAGCTGACTTGTCCCTCTGCCCCACAGCACGGACCTGATGCGCATGTGCTTCCAGTTCAACCCCAAGATGCGGCCAACCTTTCTGGAGATCGTCAACCTGCTCAAGGACGACCTGCACCCTAGCTTCCCAGACGTTTCCTTCTTCCACAGCGAGGAGAACAAGGCTCCTGAGAGCGAGGAGCTGGAGATGGAGTTTGAGGACATGGAGAGCGTCCCCCTGGACCGGTCCTCACACGGCCAGAGGGAGGAGGCTGGGGGCCGGGATGGAGGGTCCTCGCTGGGCCTCAAGCGGAACTATGAGGAGCACGTCCCCTACACCCACATGAATGGGGGCAAGAGAAACGGGCGGATTCTGGCCTTGCCTCGCTCCAACCCCTCCTAACAGCACCTCCCAGGTGGGGAAGGGGTCTCGTCTTCACTTTCTCCCGTTTAAAAGCCTCCAGAAAGCTTAGGATTCTCACGACTCTGTCATGATGTCAAGCAGAGCTCAGGACACGTCTCTGCTCATCTTAGACACACTTAGGACACACTCATCTGGTTGCCAAATTGACTTGTCTTCCGAGGCTTTAACTCGGGGGGGGGGGGGGGAGCAGAGGGGAGGGCTTTCCACAGCTGCTACCCTTTTGGCAACGACAGTTTCAAACCAGGACGTGTTCTATTTCTTTTCTTTTTCTAGAAGAGTGAAAGAAAGTACCTGTTGTTATAGATTTTTTTTTTTTTTTTTTTGGTGGTTTGTGAGCTGTAGTATAAAAGTTTAAATTTCTTTGTGGAACAAAAGTTTGAAAAGAAAAAAAAAAAAAAACACCCACAACCCTGTCCCAGGAGAATTACAAGCTTTACAGGGTGTGCTTAAGAAGGTTGTTTTTTTTTTTTTCTTTTCCTCAACCAGGCTGAAGGATTTTTTTTTTCTTTACAAAATCAGTTCCTCAAATTGACCAACAGCTGCTGCTTTCGTACTTTTGATAAGGGCCTGCAGTCCCGCTGTGTGCCCACATGTGCAACGAGTACGTGTGTGTGTCCAGGGTAGACACGGCTGGTGGGTATGCATTTGCAAAGTGTTCTGCTGAGTTGAGGCTTTGGGAACCAGATCATGAAGGTTCTCTGTGCAGGAGCTCAGGTCCTTTCTCTCCTTCCTTCCTACCCACTGGGAGACTGTTGCCCTCACCAGATTCCTCTTGTGTCAGAAGTCTATCCTCAGGTGTTTTTTCTCCCTTCAGGTTAGTGGGAAAAAAATGTTTTCTGGGAGCTGAGGGAGGAACATTTACTTTGGAGTGATTCTGGATTTTTTTAAGACCAAACAAAGCCAGGACATTTAAAAAAAAAAAAAAAAGAAGAAGAAGAAGATGAAGAAGCAGAAGGAGAGAAGAAAAAGGAAAGGAACAAGGAAAAAAAAAACAGAACTGAGATGACATAGAGTTTGAGAATATATTTGTAACATATTTAATTTTTAAAAATTCTCTGGCATTAGCCTCATAAGTTATTGACTATTCCCCACCGGGGAAAGGGGAGAGTGGCCATAGCCATGAGGTGATCTGCCTGTGTGGGGGGCGGCATTGAGGCACCCATGGCCTCTTTGTTTGGTCTTAAAGGAATCCATTTTCTGGGAACTAAGACACATTAGCTGCTAACCCCTTTTGGATGTTGTGAGGCCACACTGAGCATGTGGGCGACTAGGTTTCGTGGTCTGCATACCAAGGTGTGCTGTTCAGATAAGCCAGAATCTTCCTAGAGCTGAGCCCACCTTCAAGAATACCTGTGTTCCTCCTCTGGTCCTCTGTGTGGGCCTCGCGTAGCCTTTCCTCTCCTTGTGTGCAAGCCCCACAACAAAATCAGATCCCAAAGAGTAGCGCCATGGATGGAGTTCGAGAACATCTAAGCAATGAAGGGATATGCGCTGAGAATAATACCTCTTGGGCTCAGCCACCCTTGGAGCATCAGACAGTCCTCAGTCCTGAGCTCCCAGAAGCTGCTGTGGTGTCTGAGGGGAACTCTCAGGATGTTGCAACCCCTGAGAGAGTAGAGTCTGAAGGAGAAGCCATGATGAAAGACCTTCGCACTATGGAGAACTTCTGAGTGGGTGTGAACCTGCAGTTTCCTCTCTTTTTGCAAAAAGAACCACAGCTGCTCAAATAAAGAACATGGTGAACTCTTTACTTTGGTTCAGTCAAAATCAACACTCAACGGGTTGATGCGTTTCCTCACAAGTGTGAGAGCTGATTGTTTCCTTTTCTTAAGAGTTGCGGATTCTGAGAGCAGGATAGAGACATCATGGCAATCTCTGAGCCCTCTCCATTTTCGATTAAGAACACAGGTAGACACAAATACCAATTGTCTGTTGCTATCTTATTTATATAATTTGAGAAATTTCGGCATAGAAAATAACTGCTGAGAGCCTCAGTGATCGGGTACAAGAAACAAGAGTACAGAAATTATTTTTTGCCAAATTTATTTTGTAAATAGGAAGGTCTGTACGTAAATGATAAGCCCACGTAGATCTAGGTATTTTATTCTTTTCATAGTAAATTTGTAGTGGCTGTATACTATACTAGCAGTAATTTTCACATTTTTCTAATTCAGAAAGGTTTTCTTATATTGGGGGAAAAGTATTTATTTTAATATATAAAATCACTCAAAATCACTCTCGTAAAAAATGGAGCACATGTTAAATTTCTATCAAAGAGAAATAAACAGGTGAATGTGGGGTAATGATTTTTTTTTTTCAGCACAGTCTACCTCAGTGTATTGTTAGGACATGACTCAATAATGGACGTGTTTGACATGTTATGGACTTCATAATCCTACCTGAGTCCCACTCGAATCAGAGAAATGCAATAAGCTGATTCCGAACGCCAGGGGCCAGGAAGAATTTTGAGTGAGGGAGTCAGATGGAGAAGGGGTGGCCTTTGTATGAGCATAGATCCTTTTTTTCTTGGTTGGTAATATTCTTCTCTGGGTTTAATCTTCCTTTTTTTTTTTTTTTTTAACTTTAAATCCTCCATGTATTAATACCATCGCCCACAAACATAGGCCCAGTTTCAGGCTGTCCTGATTACTGACTTCCACATGGTGTCCTTTCTTTCTGTGCATCTCATCTGCTGCAGAGACAGGGCCAGCATTCTCATTGTCCCCACTGGGCACCGGCCCGGGGCTCTCTGATGGTGTATTCCCACTGTTTTTGAGCCAATGATGCTCTTTGGGGGCAGAATGAGTTGCATACACGGGCATCTCACACACACTGAATGCAGTGTCTCCTTTTATTCTCCAGTTGGGAAGAGGGCATTTTGGAAAATCCCAGTCCCAAACCCAACAAAACCTTGGACCCCCATGTGGAGGTTTGAGTGACCTCAAGCTGAGACCGTTTGACCTTGTGTGACTTTGAGAATCCCTGTGAACATCTAGCAGGGCTGTGGTCATACTCACCAGACTTTGCTGCTCTTGTAATTTAAGGCACTGCCCTTGCTGACTCATTCTTCTCTACCTGTCCTGCGGAGAGGGGTAGAGTGTTGGGCCCACCCTGTGCAGATAAGTTTCGCTGATTTTATATAGCTGTCTCTACTGCCACAGTGAAAAGAACAAGCAGCCATTGGGTTGCAAGCCTTCTTTGGGATTAGAAAATGTTGACTTTGCAACAGTAGAATAGAACTTTGGTCCTAGAAAATCGTGCTTGTCCTGGCAGTTCCAAAAAAAGGCAACAAAACCAACTTAAAGTGACAATTTTTTGCTGTTTGTTTTTGAAGATGTCTCACTATTGGTAAAATCCTTTTCATTCAAGTGGTGAGATGCATGGAATAGTTTCTTCTTCCTGGAGGAGTATCCCAAACACATCACTTTCCCCCTGATCAGTGATGATAAACCGTTTGCATCCGGGGAGCTGACCTATTCCTCTGAAATCTGAGGGAGGAGAAAGCACTGTTGGTTTCTCTGGATATAGGCTAAGAAAAAGATTGAGAAACAATGTAGGAATTGACACAAGGGCCAGCACATCCATTCCTGGGGCCAACTGATGGACAGACCTTTGGCTGTATCCTGCCTGGGCAGGTGGCCGACCATGAAGCATGCTTATTGAATAGTGAAGGGTTTATTTGCTATAACACTAGTCAATGCCATTAGGGCATAACATGTGCTGATCATCTTGGTAAACGAATGGATGTTCAATGGTCCCAACAACAAATCATTTTTCTACTTCGTGGTGGGTAGACATTTAAAGTTAAATGTCCTTTAGATGCCACCTGGTGAGTCCTTGACATCTTAGGCTTTTCAGAAATTGTGGTTTTATTGGGGATGGGGAATAGGAACTGCTGATTTTATTTAAAGGGTGCATGTAGAGTGGCGTCATTTTGGAAAATCTTCAAGAATGTTCTTCAGAATATTAATTTATACAAGAAGTGAGGCTGGGAATGAAAAGAACTGGTGAGCACTTATTTTTTTTTGGAGCACACAAAAGAATATGATGGGCTCTGGAGGCTGACACTGAAGGTGAATTTTTCCTTAGTGGTTCCCAAGAGACAGAGGGAAACTGGCTGTTTGAGCTGTCACCTCCTGATGGCCCTCAAGGTCCATAACCAGCATCCAGCCACATTTTTATCTAGGTGTGGGCCACAAAAATCCTTGTTAAAAACCAGGTCATGAATCTGGGGTTGGGTCCCATTTGTGAAGGAAGGAATAGTGCCCTTCTCCCCCCACCCCCCAAAATGAGTGACATCTGGCACATACTCACAAACGGCTTGTGTCAAAGTTGCTCCTCACACCTGTGTGCCTGGGCGGCCTTGGCTCTGTATGATACCAGGGCAGGATCAGATGTGCTGCCATTTTACAGAAAACAACTCAGAAACACAAAAACCCACCAAAAGCTCAATTATTTTTTTTCAATGTTTTCCTACTAGAGCCAAGTAGTACCATGTACAGAATCTGCCTTTTTTTTGAATAATGAAATTGTTCTGCATGTAAAATATGAGATAATTACCTGTTTATATTAAAATCCTGATTAAATTATCTGTGAATACTATTGTTTTTGTGTGGCATCCAGGCAGGGACTTGGAGTACATGTGGAGGTACCAGTATGGGCTGGGCTATGTTAAAGGGAAACCTTTTGGAAACTGTGAGCACCTGTTTTGAGACAGAACAAATGCTTAGGTTCTTTAGAACATGAAACTGGAGGCTCCGTGGTTGCTCCCTCCAAATGGGCACTTTAAATATTTCACTATTTGTATACCAGTTGGGAAGTGACTGCTTCTCGATGGGTTCCCAGACACCCCATGGTCCAGTCACTAAGGGGCTCACTCCAGTGATCCCAGTGGACCTCCAATAGCTTGCTCTACTCCACCATGTTGGGAACTTAAATGTTAAACATTTCCAATGTCAGCCTGGAAGTGAAGACTTGTCCCCAGGTTGTGCGGGCAGGTGAGTGGCCAGGGGCAGACTGCGGATTCAAAGGGCTTTGAACAGCCTTCCCTGAGCTGAACACGAGGTGTAGTGGGTAAGACTCCACACCTTTGTGTGCCTTGTGCTTTTTTTTTGAGACTGAGTCTCTGTTGTCCAGGCTGGAAGGCAGTGACATTGTCATAGCTGGCTTAGTCTCCCAAGTAGCTGGGACTACAGGCAGCTGCCACAACCCTTGGCTTACTTTTTCTATTTTTGGTAGAGACAAGTCTTACTCTTTCTCAGGCTGGTCTTGAATTCCTGAGCTCAAGTGATCTTCTTTCCTCAGCCTCCCAGAGTGATGGGATTACAGGCATGAGCCATTACATCTGATCTACCTCGTGTGGCTTTGTGTTTTTTTTTTTTTTTTTCTTTTTTGGCCGGGGCTAGGTTTGAATCCGCCACCTCTAGCATATGGGGCTGGCGCCCTACTCCTTTGAGCCATAGGCGCCGCCCCCTTCATGTACTAGTTTTTGCTGCATAACAAATGGCCTCAGAACTTAGTGGCTTAGAATGGTAACCATTTATTTCTTACGGTTCCGTGTGTTCACTAGGTGGTTTTTCTGGCCAGAGCCTCACTGCTGTGTCTGAGGTCTCTGCTGGGGCAGCCAGGCTTGGTCATTTTCCAGGAGGCTAGCTCAGGTTTGTTCACACGATGGGGGGCGGCAGTGTGCCCAGCAGGAAGAGACGGCAAGTCCCAATATGGAGACACTTTCCAAACTTCTGCTTTCTGTGGTGTTTCCCGCATCCCCTTCCTTGAAGTAAGTCACATGCCACAGCTAGAGTCAGCTCAAGAGAGGACCAACCGAGGGTGCAGGTGCAGACATGAGAAGTACAGCAAGAGGGGCCAGTGCTGCTGTGAAGTTTCTACACTTCTCACTTTACCCTTCTGTTATTGAAGGCAATAGAACTTCCATATGACCACAGTGATAAATGAGGTAACGGTGATTTTCCCGTTACCTTCCCTAGCATGACCTTCACATGCCCCAAAGTTCCCCATTCTCTGAGAAATTGATGCCATGGCTAATTAGCAGGGGTGGCAGCCTGAACCGTGCCTCCCTGGGTTTGTGAAATTCAATATATGCCTGAGGGAAATGGAAAAAGTTTTCCTAAGGAAAGATTTCTCAAAGGATGCTTCAGACTGCCATTTACACAGAGTGTGTCGGGCCCTGGCCTGAGTTTCAAGAATCTGCCACTAGGCTCCTGGGACGTCCTCCTGGGACTTGGGTCTCACAGAGGTGGCTAAATAGACCCTGCGTGTCAGTGCCTCTGGGTGTCTCTGCAGGCAAAACTTAGGCAAAAGTCTGCCCCTCGCTGCCATGGTGTGTCTGCGTAGGCCACACTCAGGCTGGAGCCTGCCCCTCAGTGCCAAGGTGTGTCTGCTCAGGCCACACTCAGGCCTCAGCCTGCCCCTCAGTGCCACAGGGTGTCTCCCCAGGCCACACTCAGACCTCAGGCTGCCCCTCAGTGCCAAGGTGTGTCTGCCCGGCCACAGGCCACAGGCTGCCCCTCAGTGCCATGGTGTGTCTGCCCATCAGTGTCATGGTGTGTATGTGTAGGCCACACTCAGGCCTCAGCCTGCCCTTCAGTGCCACAGTGTGTCTATCCAGGCCAAAGTCAGGTCTCAGCCTGATCCTCAGTGCCACAATGTGTCTGCCCAGGCCACAGTCCACAGGCTGCCCCTCAATGCCACGGTATGCCTGCCCAGCCCACAGTCGGGCCTCTGCCTGACCCTTAGTTTCATGATGTGTCTGTCCAGGCCACAGTTAGGCCTTGTTTCCTGCTACCAGGAAACACACAGGTAGCAGCCTGTGCCTCAGTGACACGGAGTGTCTGCAGGGCCATGGAGTATCTGACCAGGTCACACTCAGGCCTCAGAGTGCCCCTCAGTGCCATGTTGTATCTTTCTAGACCAAACTCAGGCTTAAGCCTGCCCCTCAGTGCCATGTTGTGTCTGCCCAGGCCACAGCCAGGCCTCAGCCTGCCCCTCAGTGCCATGTGTGTCTGCCCAGGCCACAGTCAGGCGTCAGCCTGACCCTCAGTGCCATGTGTGTCTGCCCAGGACACTCTCAGGCCTCAGCCTGCCCCTCAGTGCCATGTGTGTCTGCCCAGGACACTCTCAGGCCTCAGCCTGCCCCTCAGTGCCATGTGTGTCTGCCCAGGACACACTCAGGCCTCAGCCTGCCCCACAGTTCCATCTGTGTCTGCCCAGGCCG
>CAUYQV010183930.1:0-15039 GCA_963574575.1 Galagoides demidoff
TCTCACAGAAGCCCCAAGGACACACCTACAAAGTCTTCCCTGTAGTGACTCAGCTCTCAAAAATATGCAGAAACTTAGCTTCCTGGGACTTTGAAACTTATGCCTGCTTCTTTTTCTATAATAGCCCATGCTGGCCTTCTCCAGCTCAATTCCAAGTGACCAATGAGAAGGGTACCTGTGAACAAGGAACCCTTGGCTGGATCTAAAAGGGAAAAGACAGAGCCAGTTGGGAAGCTCAGTCATTTTTGGACTTTAGTTTGCCATGGCTCCACTGGCTGAAACAAAGCCCTTCCTCTTTTAAACATAGATGTTTCAGTGTTCATTCTGTCCATCAGGCCTTGTTTTCCTACAATAAAAGCATAGTTTGATAGGATTTTCTAAACAACTGTTGTCAGAAGTGGAATTTGTCTGACTGGCCCTGGCATGGAAACATGTGATTTGGGAAAAGAAAGGATGAAAGAGTGTGGGCTAAGGAAGCTTTGAGTCCTAGGTGGCTACCTAGTCATCCATGATAAAAAAACAAAAAACTTCAGCTGTGCTACATCTACATCTAATTACTAAAGGCAAAAGTTATCAGTGTAATTTACAGATGGTGATACACCCAACTCCAGAGGAGCTGGCTCATTGGATATGCAAAGAAACACAAAATAATAAGAAGCATGATAAACACAATATCCCTTGTTTGTTGCTATCTGTAGTAGCCAAAAGGAAAGTGAAAGAGAGTACTGGGTCAGGCCCCGAAGCTGCAGCAAGCTTAGATATGGGTCTGTCTGAGCTCAGGCCTCTAGCCTCAAAGCTATCCACAATGTGGAAAATTATGCCAGGGCGACAAAAAATACCTCTAAGACCTTTAGTCACCAAGAACATGGTCAATATAGGTGAAGGGCAAAACCAAGAAACCACTGAAACTAGAGGGTATATAGTGTGAAAGAATCATTCCATTTTGAAGGTCAGTATCATCAGCTTCCTGTGGGATGTTTATTAAAATTATGAGATTATGGGGTGGCACCATTGGCTCAGTGAGTAGGGCATCGACCCCATATACCAAGGGTGGTGGGTTCAAAGCCGGCCCCGGCCAAACTGCAACAAAAAATAGCTGGGCGTTGTGGCAGGCACCTGTAGTCCCAGCTATTTGGGAGGTTGAGGCAAGAGAATTGCCTAAGCCCAGGATTTGGAGGTTGCTGCGAGCTGTGTGACACCACAGCATTGTACCAAGGGCAATAAAGTGAGAGACTCTGTCTCTACAAAAAAAAAAAAAAGAAAGAAAGAAAGAAAAAATTATGAGATTATGAGAGTTATTAATTTAGGGGCAGAATTGGTTCTTAAACGCTACAGAGTGGAAGAGCACGTTCAGTTTGATTCAGGACCCTCAGCTCACTCCTCCAGACACACAGGAAGTTTTTCCTCAGGGAATGACCACCCTGGTTGCCTGAATAAAAGCCACTGTAATGTCTGTTTACCCTGAGAAGAGGGACTAACCAACTCCATCTATAAATACCAAATGGAGCACCTCAAATGAAGCAGCTGATTTGTTTTGTCTGCAAGCCATGTAGGACAGGTTTTTTGGTAACTGGGATATTAACACATTTAATATGCCCATTACCCAGATCATACTGTCCTACAGAATTAAACTCTAGTTTGAGAAGGCTTATCATTTGCTGTCTTGGCTTCCTCTCATGGGTACATGCTAAGAAAACATCAGGGAAATTAACAAGAAAATGGTGAAAGGTAAAGGGTGTTGCTGTAAGGGTCTCACGGAAAAGCAATGTCTTGGAGAATAAGCACACTTATTGAAATTGTGTTTTAAATAAAGGTGACCATCTGCTCACTCAGGCAAAATGGCGAGCTTCTTTATTTGTGGTTGGTTTATATAGGGAATTTTGTACACGCGCCCGATACAGCAATGACCTCATTGATCCATTTAAACATCATGTGACTACCTCGTGATTAGCTTCCGATAATCCTTTGATTATCGGAACAATAGACACCTTTTGACATAACCCTTTCAACATAACCCAATTTAACATAACTTAATGGAGAACATGTTGTTAGCCATCACTTCTTTGTTCTTATCTGGTGATGCCTGAGGCTATGGAGGAACAAGGTAGATTGCCAAGCACCACTCTTGCTAGCCTTGCCGAGGCTGTTACTTTGGATCTTTAAACAAGGCATATAGAAACTTCTTGGGCATACAGGAATTTGTGTGCAAACCTCTGCTCCCATGTAGGCCTTAAGTCAGGGGGGTTTTGCTGGAAACTTTTATGAGGAATTTTCAGGCTGGACTTCTCAAAAGCCTTTCATGAGCCCAAGTTTCATCTGTGCCATTAGATACCTATATGCATTGGGTAAATTCCTCTTCTCTTGAGGTCCCTGAGCACATTTCCATTCCCAGACCCGTCAGCAAGCAACCTTTGTTACTTACCACAGATCAGGAAAGGTTACTGATGGGTATCTGGCCAGTTTTCAAAAGGGCTTTTTTATTGGCCTTATAAAGTTGACCTTAATTCCTTAACACAGTAAATGCTATACCAGCTGAAGCTTTGGGCATGTTAGGCTCACAACCAACCTGGCCACATGGGATTCTGCCTAAGTTTCTTACAAGTATGCCTGCACAAAGTCTTTTCACTGCTCTCTCTCAAACGGCTTTTTTGGCCAGAGGCATATAGGCGTTTTGCCTATAAGAGGGGAGTCTACAGACTAACCCCAGGAATGTGGAAACTTTTAAACTATTAAGAAATAAGAGGAATAGGGCCATGTGGCTCATGTCTGTAATCCTGGCACTTTGGGAGGCCAAGGCAGGAAGATTGCTTGAGGTCAGGACCTGGTGACTAGCCTGGGCATTATTACAGAGAGACTCAAGTCTCTACAATAAAAAACAAAAAATATTAATTAGGTGCATTGATGTGAGCCCATAGTCCCAACTGCTCTGGAGGCTGAGCCAGAGGAGTGTGGCAAGCCCAGGAGTCTGAGGCTGCAGTGAGCTACTGCTCTCCTGCCTGGGTGAGAAATTGAGACCCAAGGTTCTCACACCTATAATCCTAGCACTCTGAGAGGCCAAGGTGGGAGGCCAGATTGCTTGAGCTCCAAAGTTTGAGATCAGCCTGAGCAGGAGTGAGACCCTGTCTCTAATAAAAATAGAAAAATTTGCCATATGTGATGGTGTATGCCTGTAGGCCCAGTTACTCTGCAACCTGAGGCAGGAAGATTGCTTCAGCCCAGGAGTTTGAGGATGCTGTTAGCTGGGCTAACACCACCTGCACCCAGAGTAAGATTCTGTCTCACTCGGTCTCAAAACAGAAAACAAAAAACAAACAAGAACCAAAAAAAAAAAAGAAGAAGAAGAAGAAGAAGAAAAAGAAAAAGAAAACAAGCAGCCAGGCGCAGTGGCTCACGTCTGTAGTCCTAGAACTCTGGGAAGCCAAGGCAGGTTGATTGCCTGAGCTCACAGGTTCATGACAAGCCTGAGCCAGAGTGAGACTTCCTCTCTAAAAATAGCCAGGCATTGTAGAGGGCATCTGTAATCCCAGCTACTTGGAAGGCTGAGGCTAGAGAATTACTTGAGCGCAAGAATTTGAGGTTGCTGTGAGCTATGACACCACTGCACTCTACCAAGGGTGACAAAGTGAGACTGTCTTCAAAAGAAAGAAAAGAAGAGAAAAGGGGCTTGGCACCTGTAACTCAGTGGTTAGGGCACCAGCTACATAAACCAGGGTTGGCCGATTTGAACCCAGCCCAGGCCAGCCAGACAACAATGCAACTGCAATGAAAAAATAGCCAGGTGTTGTGGCAGGTGCCTATAGTCCCAGTTACTTGGGAGGCTGAGGCAAGAGAATCGCTTAAGCCCAAGAGTTTGAGGTTGCTGTGAGCTATGACACCATGGCACTCTACCAAGGGCAACATAGTGAGACTCTGTCTCAAAGAAAAGAAAAAAAGAAAAGAAAAGTTGACAGATCCTTGTCCAGTGCCTTCCTGAAGATTGTAGGGGAGTTTTTGAATCCTTGTGGCAACTGAGTCCAGGTATGTTGTCAAACAATCCTGTTTCAGGAGTCTTCCTACTGGAAGGCAAACAGCTTCTGACTTGCTGAAGCCACTTGGATAGTAAAGAAGGCATTGTTCAAATCTAAACAGTGAACCATGCAACCTCTGCTGATACCAAGCTAAGAAAAGTATATGGGTTTGGCACTGTCGGGTGCAAAGTTACATTAGCTTCATTAATTAGTCTTAAGTCCTGCACAGGTGATACTCTGAGGTCCCCAGCTTTGGTACTGGAAAAAGAAGGATGTTCCATTGTGATTGGCAGAGGCAGATAGTTCCATAAGACCTAACCTGTTTAAAGGGGACTGAATTCCCTCCAGTGCTGCCCTTGACATTTCATATTGTCTTTGACAGTTTGTGCCCCTGCCTTTAGTGTCACACATATAGGTTCCTGATTAATGGCCAGTCCAGGGGGGTTGTTTTCTGCCCATACCTTAGGCCACTTAGCAATTAACTCTAACTCTAAGTTCTCTTGTTCTGGCCTCATGAATAATCTCCATTCTTCTTCCTGGGGCATAGTTAGCAATAGATGTGGTGTAGGAACCTTGAGATCAACAGTTTCCTTGTCAATAAATGTTATTATGGCTTTATTTGTATTTCAGGTGGGTCCTCTGGAATAGAATTTACTGATACTTGGCCTTTTAATTTGTCACCAGGTCTTTTAATCTTTCATTCTTCTGCTTTTGCTACCATTGCAATTGCCCCATCTTCTCACCTGCGGGGTGGCTCTAACACTAGTGTCAGCCAGGTGTCCATGTATGGGAACTGATCAGAGTGGCCAGGCTTGCCACTCACTATTCTCCATACCTTCTTTATTAGACTTATTATATTTGCATCTAAACTCCCTTCTGATGGCCAGCCTACTCCAAAGAATGGCTATTCTAGCTCACAAAGCTTTCGCATAGTTCCCTACAAAGCCTTTTTAAAAAAATTCTGAACTATTAACTCTAGGGGAATTTCTGTAGACAGTGCAGAACACATCCCTGTGATGTAGACAAACAAAGGGAGGAGTTAAAGATCTCTCAGGCACCAGGCTGGCCACACCCCTTGCAAGGCTACAAGGAACCTCCTAGCTAAGGTGCACCCACGTAAGCCCTTGGCCTGGTTGCCACTGCACAGCAAGTCACCATTATGCCTTCTGACATCTCCATAGGACTGCAGGGCCAAATCAAGCTCTGTAACCGTAACCAGTCATGAACCTATAAAAACTCACTCTTCTTTTTTTTTTGAGACAGGGCCTCAAGCTGTCACCCTGGGTAGAGTGCTGTGGCATCACAACTCACAGCAACCTCCAACTCCTGGGCTCAAGCGATTCTCCTCCCTCCACCTTCCCAAGTAGCTGGGACTTACAGGCACCTGCCACAATGCCCGGCTAATGTTTTGGTTGCAGCCATCATTGTTGTTTGGTGGGCCTGGGCTGGATTCCACCAGCTCAGGTGTATGTGGCTGGTGCCTTAGCCACTTTAGCCACAGGCTCCAAACCAAACTCACTCTTTCACACACCACTTGTTCACAGAGGCTAAACAATCCCTTTCACTCCTACTGAGACCCTCTGCCTCCTGGAGATCAATCCCTTCTGTTCTTTTTTGCCCCTCTTACTCCCAATCTACCTGCTCATCTTCCTAGTCAGGGAACCAGAAATGTTGCAGGAAAATGGCAAATTGAACAGATAAACAGTTGCACCAACAATATAGAGGAAGGAAGCTATAATTGCCAGGGAGAACTCGGGTGCCTCAAGGCGTAAAATGCTGAGCTCTGAGGAATAGTATTTTTCCCAACTCTTTCATATCTTTTTTATTTTCCTTCAGTTCAATATCAGCTACATAGTGATGGCTACAGACCTTAGAAACCAGGGTATTTTCGTTTTTATTTTTTATTGTTGGGAATTTGTCGAGGGTACAAAGAAACAGGTTACATTGATTGCATTTGTTATGTAAAGTACCTCTTATAATTGTGTCCCACCTCCAAAAAAGTGTGTTACACACCAAGATCCCCCCTTCCCTTTCTCTTTCTGCTGTCCTCTTCCCCAACACCCCATTGTGTACTAGGTAAGTAATTGTCCTCATATCAGAACTGAGTACGTAGGATTCTTCCTTCTCCATTCTTATGATGCTTTACTAAGAAGAATGTGTTCCACTTCAATCCAAGTTAATACAAAAGATGTAAATTCTCCATCTTTTTGATGGCTGAATAGTATTCAATGGTAAACTATACCACACCTTGTTAATACATTCCTGGGTTGGTGAGCATTTAGGCTGTTTCCACATTTTGGCAATTATAAATTGAGCTGAAATAAATAGGCTAGTGAAAGTGTCCTTATGGTAAAAGGATTTTTTGTCTTCTGGCTAGATGCTCAGTAATGGGATTGCAGGATCAAATGGGAGGTCTAGTTTGAGTTCTTTGAGGGTTCTCCATACTTCCTTCCAAAAAGGAGTCCCACCAGCAGTGTAAAAGTCTTTCCTTCTCTCCACATCCGTGCCAGCATTTGCAGTTTTAAGATTTTGTGATATGGGCCATTCTCACTGGAGTTAGACAATATCTTGGGGTGGTTTTGATTTGCATTTCTCTAATAATTAGGGATGATCAGCATTTTTTCATGTTTGTTAGCCATTTGTCTGTCTTCTTTAGAGAAGGTTCTATCCATCTCTCTTGCCCAGTGATTTAAGGGCTTATTGGCTCTTTTTATGTTGATTAATTTGAGTAGATCCTAGTTATCAACCTTTTGTCTGATTCACATATCCTTTCCCATTGTGTAGGTTGTCTATGTGCTTTGGTTATTGTCTCCTTAGCTGTACAGAGCTTTTCAGTTTAATTAAGTCCCATTTGTTTATTTTTATTGTTGTTGCAATTGCCACAGAAGTCTTCTTCATAAAGTCTTTCCCCAGGCTGATATCTTCACATGTTTTTCCCATGCTTTCTTTACTGTTTCATGCCATAAGTTTAGGCTTTTTATCCATCTTGAATCAATTTTTGTGAGTGGAGAAAGCTGCAGGTTCAGTTTGTCTTTTATTTTTTTATTTTTTTTGAGACGGAGCCTCAAGCTATCCCTCTGGGTAGAGTGCCATGGCATCACAGCTCATAGCAACCTCCAACTCCTGGGCTCAAGCGCGTCTCCTGCCTCCGCCTCCCAAGTAGCTGGGACCACAGGCGCCCGCCACAACGCCCGGCTATTTTTGGTTGCAGCCATCATTGTTGTTTGGCGGGCCCGGGCTGGGGATTCGAACCCGCCACCTTAGGTGTACGTGGCTGGCGCCTTAGCCAATTGAGCCACAGGCGCCGAGCCCAGACTCCTTAAATTGCTGACATTTCACTACATTTGCCTGTTGTTCACTCATGTCCCCTCATGATGGATACGCCTCTGTGTACACATCTACATACGTCTGTATTCATTCCTGCTTCTGTGCCTGTAGCACTCCTCTCTGTTTCCCAATTATCACATTCAGGCTCTACTTTGTTTGGCAGGAACGACATGTGTGTTCTTCTCAGTGCATGTCATCAGGAAGCACAAAATGCTGATTTGTCCCGTGACTAGTGATGCTAACTTTAACCACTTATATAGTGTCTGTCAGATTATTCCAAAGTATATTAACTATAAGTATTTCGTGCTAATTAGTCATTTGAAATACATTTTTTGGTGAGGAGACAGTTTCAGTCTATGCAAATAGACTATGCAAAAAGTCCGTAACAAACTTTTACCCAGTGCTTTTCCATAATTTTTGATGATACTTGCTCAAATCAGTTACTACTATGATAGGTGCCAAATGGTGATTCTCTAATTCCATCATTTCATCTACCTTTAGCTGGCATTCTACTATAGGATAGAGTTCTCTTTTCTCCCCCATTTATTTGTTTATGCATTCATTTATTTCTTTATACAAGTATAGACTCACAAGTATTTTATTTAATGGGTTAAAATATGTTTTCATATTTATATTGATGCTCAAATTCTCCAAGATTTTCCACATGACCTTCTGATACATCCCTATCCTTCCTGAGAAACAACCTTACTTTCTGGTACAAGATGTACTGGGATTATTTTGTGCTTTCTCACACACAGCCCTATACTCAGCCATTTCTCTGAAGAGCCCTGGGTCCTTCTGACAGGAAAAGGTACCTAGAAATCAGCATTTGTGTATTAAGTGAGCTCCTTGTTATTAGTGTCACTGCTTCTAGGCCTTCTCAGCAGACAAGGTTAGAGAATGTGTGTGTGTGTGTGTGCGCGCGCGCGTGTATGTGTGTAGAGAGAGAGGGAGGGAGGGAGGAACATACACACATGGAGAGATCTACAAATATGTATTTATCTGTTAAAAACTGTGAGTTCACATCAATACTTCTAAAAACAATCCAACACTGTAGGGTTTGTCTTTACTTCTTCATATTTGTTACTCTCTTCTATAATGACAAACACATTATCCCCAATATATTTTCCCTAATATATTTACTTGTCTGCTCAATTCCTGGTATGTAACCAATCTCCCAACCACATGGGCCACCTTCCTGGCCCTGGCTTTCTATTTCCACCCATGCTAGCTGAATCCTCACTCCAGGCCTGCCAAAAATGCTGGTCATGTGAGTTAAATTTTTGGTCTCAGCCTGACAAACACACCAGCTGTGATGGCAGAATCTTTGGTCCTGCCAAATGCAGAGGCTCAAATCCTTAGATCCAACTCTATTGCTAAAATTGACGGTTGTGCTGTTCAAATCCTTTCTGTCCTGCTGGCCATTTTGGTTCTATTAACCACATCCTTGGCCCCAGCCCCACATACCATGCCAGCTGATTCCTTAACAATGACAAAGGGGAAAGGGCAGACTGACCTTCAAACTATGTGACTCTGCATTTAAAAGGAAGACTGAATGTCTACCTTCCAGTATCTGTCAAAAACTGGATCCTTAAACTTATTACTTCTTAACAAATTTAAATATTTGGTTGAAACTACTAACATTTACAGCAGCGATTCTCAACCTGTGGGTTGCAACCCCTTTGCAACAATGAAAATACAACGCAACATTAGGAAGGTTGAGAACCACTGATTTAGAGTGTCTTTCCAAAGACTTGAAATTTTATTCTTTATATTAATCAAAATATTAGGTATCTGAGTGCATGAGCAGCAATATTTAGGGTTTCCTAGAGACCTAAATATTATTGAAACCAACTCTGGTGTTATGATATTGCTGAGATGTTTATTTATTTTTATTTTGAGACACAGTCTCCTTTGTTGCCCTCTGTAGAATGCTGTGGAGTCATAGCTTACAGAAACCTCAAATTCTTGGGCTTAAGTGATTCTCTTGCCTCAGCCTCCAGAGTAGCTGGGACTATAGGTGTTTGCCACAACACCTAGCTATTTTTAGAGAAGAGGTCTCACTCTGGCTCAGGCTGGTCTTGAACCTGTAGGCTCAGGCAATCTGCCCACCTCGGCCTCCCAGAGTGCTTGGATTACAGGAGTGAGCCACCGTGTCCGGCCTGCGGAGATGTTTAAAAAAACCCCCACATCTATGAAACTCACTGTCGTATATAATGGAAAGATGTTGAAGACACTGCTTACAATTTGGTTCTTTATGAGGACTCATGGGGGAGAAATTTCCTTCAGATCTCAAAACTAGTGTCTGCTGAACTACTAGTTTGTTTGTTGTCTTTTGAGATACTATAACTATACCATGATAGTCACGTGCCACTTAATGACAGGGATACATTCTGAGAAATGTGTCATTAGGTGATTTTACCCTTGTGCAAACATCACATGGTGAATTTACACACAGCTAGACAGTGTACCCTCTTATACACCCATAGCCTGTTCCTCCTAAGCCACAAACCTGTACAGCATACTATAGTACCGAATACTGGGAATCTGAATACAATGGTAAGTATCTGTGTACCCAAACATATCTGAACGTGGACAAGGTACAGTAGAAATACAGAATTATAACCTTAGGGGAGCACTGTTGCATATTCAGTCCATCACTGTGCGGTGTAATCAAACTTTTCTCTTGGCAGTGCCTCTGAGCTTGCTCCTTGCTTCACCTTATCCTTTTCTACTCTTTTTCTCTTGGTTATTAGAATCACAGGGATGGGAATGCAGGAAGGAAGAAAACTCTTCAGGCGATTCTGATGGCCACCTCAGAGAAACACTGCTTCAGAACTGTCAGCTCAATCTGGAGCACTGTAAGACTGAGAACTGAGTCACCACTCATCTTCTCACTCTAAGACATGTTCCCCCTTAACCTTAAAGCTGGACTAATACAATATTGTGAATATACGTTCTAATTTTGTATGATTTGAAAGAAGTAAAAAAATGTGAAGTAGACAAAAAAATTATCTCAAAGAGATAAAATAATGGCTGTTTACAAGTTATTTAGAAAATCTGACCTGGTACAAGTAAACTTAGATGTTGGGACTTGATGTGATTTCAGCTAGAGGTAAAGTGGCCCTGAATTTATTACATGAAAAATATATACTTGGTGGAGTACAGAGATGGAAAACTAAAAGCATAGGAACCAATACTTGAGTCTTCAAAAAATACTTGCCATCTAAAATCTTTAAAGTGCATACAATTAACTACACATAGAATATATAAAATTTCTTTATATCAGAATACTTTGACCCGAGAACAAAATTATGCCCTACATTTGTTTCCACATTCACTTTATAACTATACGAGCCATTGCACGGGTGACAAGTTGAAAAGGTGAAGTTCATTGTTGCAGGAAAACTGTGTTATACAGCACATGGTGTATGAGTAAGACAGCCATAGGAGACTTATAAATGTTTCTTCACCTCATTGTAAAACTGAATACAATCACTTCTAGCTATGAGAAAGATCACACATGTGAGTGTGGTCTTTCCAGTATTTGCACCTGTGGTGATCTGGTGTTTTCTACCCTGTTGTATCTTTCTGAAACTAAAGAACTGATGTGTAGCAT
Source organism: Galagoides demidoff (assembly GCA_963574575.1). Taxonomy (NCBI): domain Eukaryota; kingdom Metazoa; phylum Chordata; class Mammalia; order Primates; family Galagidae; genus Galagoides; species Galagoides demidoff. The sequence continues at coordinate 10,954 of CAUYQV010183930.1, forward strand.
ATGTTCAGTACAGCCTTTTAAAAAATACACAATGTTTATGTTAAACTCACTGTTATCCCTCTGAAACATGTCAGAACCCACATCGTTGGGCTTTATGAAAAAGTATGAAATTTTAAAACTCAAAAATGTTTGCATATAGTATATTCAAGGAAAAAGCAATTTGTCAAAAATGTTTTAGTTGACATTTTCCCACAATTTTCACACATTCTGTAATGTTCAACCTAAGAACCACTAACTCAACCCCTTGAGTAGATATTAGCTCTTCACTAGGTAATGTCAACAGTGGATTCATGGAAACAAAGATTTCTGCCCAAAGGATATCAATATGGCTTGGCAAAGAAATGAAGGCATCTTATATATGGGAAGTTATATAACTTCTGCAGTGTGGAGAACCGGGACCTGGAATTTCAATTATGAACTGTGATTCTGAAAGCTGACAGCAGTCAAATAGGGAAATGTCCTAGAATAAATGTAATTGGATCTTGAACCCCAATCTGTTTTTTTTTGAGACAGAGTCTCACTTTGTTGCCCTCTATAGAGTGCTCTGGCCTCATAGCTCACAACAACCTCAAACTCTCGGGCTCCAGTGATTTTCTTGCCTCAGCCTCCCAAGTAGTTGAGATACAGGCACCCGCCACAACACCTGGCTAATTTTAGAGACAAGGTCTTGCTCTGGCTCAGACTGGTCTCAAACCTGTGAGCTCAGGTGATCTGCCTGCCTCAGCCTACCAGAGTGCTAGGATTACAGGTGTGAGCCGCCATGCCCAGCCCCCTCAATCTGTTGTTTTTTTTTTAATAACCCTATCCCTTAATTAACTAGTTGACCCTCTCAGTAGTTTCCCAGAAATGATGGACTCCAACTCTTGGCCTCAAGTGATCCTCCTTCTTTGGCCTCCCAAAGTCCTGGGATTACAGGTGTAAGCTATCTTGCCTGAAAGGATGGATTTTCTATAAGACAAAAGATTCGAGATTCTGAAAACCCTTCCTGATGCCAAGATTCATTATCCCTCACAACCTGTCCCCAAAGCACATGACTTCACCTTTAAAAGCCTGTGATTTTCTATATTCCAAGAGATGGATTTGAGGCAGCTTCTCCTGTTCTCCTGGCAATATGTCTATTAAAAAATTCCTTTCTGGACTGGGCAAGGTGGCTCACGCCTTTAATCCCAGCACTCTAGGAGGCCAAGGTGGGAGGACTGCCTGAGCTCAGAAGTTCAAGACCAGCCTGAGCCAAAGTGAAACCCTGCCACTAAAAATAGCTGAGTGTTGTGGCAGGTGTCTATAGTCCCAGCTACTTGGGAGGCTAAGACAGGAGAATCACTTGAGTCTAATAGTTGGGAGGTTGCTGAACTATGAGGCTACAGCACTCTACTGCAGGAAATGAAGTGAGACTCTGTCTCAAAAAAAAAAAAATCCTTTCCTGGCAATCTTTGTCATCATCATAATTGAATCTTTGTGTGACAAGCAATTTGACCTAGATTGAAATCCCTTGTGGTTTTGACAACAGAATGATTATACGGCCTATGTTTAGTAATAAAGAACAGAAAGAAAGCATAAGATGATACCATATGTTTTGAATTTACATCATATTAAATGATAACTGCATACAGCCAATCCCTGGGTTACAGACAAAATAGGTTCTGTAGGTTTGTTCTTAAGTTGAATTTGTGTCTAAGTTGGAACAGGCATTTTTACCTATTAACTGTAATGACCTATATTTGTAAGTGCAAGTCAAATGTCAGTTATATGTCTATAACTTGGGAACTTATTGTAATAGTCCCCATTCATAATTGCAAATTGTATATAAGTTAGATGTTTGTTACTTGGGAACTACCTGCATTTTTTATGGTTACATACATGTATATACATTAAAAAGGTTTAAAATGTGGACTGTAAAAATGCACACCAATTTAGGACAGTGGTTGCCACTGCAGATGAAAATTAGAAAAATACAACTGAGAAGGGGTATGAAGAGGACCTTAACTATGGTTACAGATAGAAAAAACTAAAGTGCTTCTCCTCCTCTCACAAGTTCAACACAATACTTCTGACAATGGATTCTCCACCAGACGCCAAACGGATATCTTATAATTATGATACTGTCTACTGAGAGACAGTATCAGATTCCACAGGGTAGGAGCTAGATCCATAAGGTTTCCTGAACCTCCAACCCCAACTTCAGATGCCAGTACAAGCTCCAGGTTGTGGACTGTGCTTCTGACTAACTAGCTATAAATCAAGGTTCCCACGCTCCCCTCATGTCAGGTTAATTTGGTAGAATGGCTTACAGTGCTCAGGGAAACACAGCAATGGCTATCAATGTGACCCAAACTGAAATTGTAACCTTACTTAAAACATTACAAGTTTTTTTGTGATTTTTTTTTGGTGGAACTTAATTATGTGGTTTTCAAGTATGAACTTTGTAGATGACAATATTGGGTTCCAATGTCACTTAAACATACGTTTGCTCTTGCTCCTTGCAAGCATGTATGGCTTCAGTTTCATGGTGGTGTGTGGCTTCCAGTGTGCTATCTTCCAAGACACTACATGTGTTGGTGGTAACTTGGTAAGGCAATGATTGATTACCAGTAATATTTCAACCTACCATTGCAATGTTAGACATTTAATGTTACTTAGAAGTCAGGTAGGTTTTCTTATTGGTTATCAAGGGCACTTCCACACCTCAGCAGCAGCATCTCACATATTGTCCACTGGGCTTTAACAAATCAGCCTCCACTTCCCCCTGCATTGGCAGCCCAGGTGTGGGAGGACCCAAGCCTTGCTTTCTATTTTCCAATCAATTTCCATAATAAAAATAATTATAATTCCTTATTATTATGTTTTAATCTCAGCATGGTTTCTATAATGTCTCAAAAGAAAACAGAACCCCCACAAGAACAATTATAGATGAAGGAAGATTGTTCAGTGAAAAGTAGACAGGACTACTTCTTTGTCAAAGCAAACAGTAAGGCACTCTGCATAACTTGCAGGGAATTTGTGCAAACTTTCAAAAACTACAATTTGAAAAGTCATGCTGCCAAATTTGACATGTATGAAGGATTGTGTTGTAAGGACAAAATAGCAGAACTGAAAAAAAGTCTGTCTTCTCAACAAAATCTTTTTTCAAAAGTTATAATTCAGATGCATTCCATTGTAAAAGCTAGTTACATGGTAGCATATTTAATAGCAAAAAAATCAAAACCATTTACTGACGGTGAGTTTATTAAGCAATATATGGAAAGCATGACAGGTATAATTTGCCCTGAGAAAAGGGGGTAGTTCTAAAATTGGTTTGTCTCACCAGACTATAGCCAGGTGATTGAAGAAAGTGAAAAATCTATCTAAAAAAGTATGAAGAGTAAAGTTGCTAATCTTAAATATTATGGTTTGGTGATAGATGACAGCACTGATGGTACAAATATGGCTCAATTTGCCATTTCGATTATGAAAGGTGTAAGCAGTGGTGCCCAGAAAGAAGACTTGAGGGGAAGATGTTCAGGCCAAGTTTATTGAAAGGGAAGCGTGACCAGTATAAAGAGATGTATCTCTGCCTGGGGGCAGTTAGAGATCCCTTTTATGTGGGGCCTTAGGGATGGGCAAATTCCACAGCTCACCCTGAGGGCTTTGGTGAGTTTGAGACTAACTAGATCTTTTGTGTTCATTGTCTTAAGATAGGTGGAGGGAGGAGAGGAGGGAGGAAGAGCAGAGAGAGGAGGATGGGAGGGAAAGAGGAGGAGGAGGAAGGGTTTATGTGTTAGGTCCCCCAACAGATTTGAGGTACTGGTGATGAATATAATGTCACTGAAGAAACAGCTTCTTTAGTGTCATTAAAAGATACAACTAAATCAAGAGAGTTATACAAAGCAGGAAGAAATATGTTAAAGTGATATCTCAAAGTAGTTTTGATTTGCATTTCTCTGATTGAAAAGCTTTTTCACAGCTACCATGGCCCAGCATCACCTAAGAAAGCAGTGATTTTGCCTTGAGGCAGATAAAAACTGCTGTTTCACAACTTTTCAGGGTTAGCATTCATTTGCCTTAATTCTAGAAAGATTTTCTTGAATAGATGTATGCTTTTCTTTCTGA
>CAUYQV010183931.1:0-14859 GCA_963574575.1 Galagoides demidoff
AATTATGAATTGGGCTGCAATAAACATTCTGATACAAATATCTTTGTTGTAATGCGATTTTTGGTCATCTGGGAATATACCTAATAAAGGAATTGCAGGGTCAAATGGCAGGTCTATTTTTAGTTCTCTAAGTGTTCTCCAGAACACTTCCAAAAGGAACGTATTAGTTTACATTCCAGTCCTTTAATTTTCAAACATTAACACTGACAGGTGCCCAAGAGAACTGTATCCATTTCTAAATGTCTTCTTTTCTTTCATCTTTAAAAACACACTTGTAGAAGCTACTATCTATTTTGAACTTAATATGAGGCCTAAGACCTAAAGAGAAATATATGTCATTCTGAATTGATCACAAGGACAACCTTTGATAACCTGCTCACACTTTCAAAAAATATGCAGTTACTGGACAATAACATGGTCTCTGTCTCAAATTAGTCATTGGACTTATTACTGTTGCATCTGAGAAGAACAAGATTATTCGTGGTGCTCCTATCACATATAAATAAATTAGTACATTCACTTTTATTAATAATAAATAAAGCAAGTCACCCTGTTCCAAACTAAACATGCCGTATCCTGCGTTGTTTTCTCTTTCTTTTGAAGAATTTCATTTGCTACAAGTTTCAAGTCATGCCCAATGACTGATTTATTGTTTTCTTCACAGGAGGAGGGGGTAGCATTAGGTACCTGGTACCCAGCAAAAGCCCCATAAGCAGAGTTATCAGTGGAATTCCTCAATGTGACAAAGGGCCGATGAGGGGTTCCTTGCTGGTACAACCAGGTCACAAGCCTAAGAAGGCTTGACGGGTGTGGCTGGCTCCCTCCCCAGGACCCTGTTCTGTCCGGATCTGGGCTTTGCTGCCCGGGGTTGGGCTGCTTCTCCTGGCTCCCTGCAGGACCTCCAGGCTCCAGGAATTTGGACCAAGTGGCAGAGATATCGCCGGCAGAGACGGCAATCACCAGCTTCCTCTCTGCGCTGTCTTGTGATTCAAAGCAGATTCTGCTCCACTTTTTTAAAAGGGGAGCATATAAATGCAGGAGACCCACAAGGGCAGGATCGAACAAGGAGACGTCAACAGTCTGACACAAGAGCGAGGAGCCAGCAGCTCATCCGAGGTGAGGCCTGGAGGGGATTTGCTCATGGGAGCCCAAGGTGTCAAGGTCCAATTTTTTGAGTGCACTTCTGGGAGGGGATAGGAGTTGCCAGAGCACTGGGACTGGAGGCTTTCACAAGTGGCCCTGTGCTGAGACCTGCCACCCCCAAACACACACACTCATTCACTTGCACCTGATCAGCCAGCACACTGCATTTGTGCTTGGCTGTGAGGAGGAGGGGTTGGAAAAAAGATGATGCTTTGCTTTGCTGTCTTATGCCTTTATCCAAAATATGAAAAAAAAAAAAAGAAAGAAAGAAAATATGCACAGTCAAGCCCAGTAGCCTTGCTCACAAACCTCTATAGAAAGTGACCTTGGACTGGGCCTCTCCCATTCATCAGCTGTGATACCACAGTTAGACAACTTAGTGAACTTGCCACTGGCTGGATGTGTGGCGTGACTGCTGCACACATGTTTTACCTTGACTTTCTCTTCTTGCAATATTTTTTGGCTAATGCTCTCTTCCTTGGAAGGGTACATCTATCTTTGTGAATGTGTCCCTTTTTTTACGAGAATAGTTCACATCACAAGAATTCTGATATCCTAGCTACGCTCGGCTGGTGTTGGCGTTTTAATGCACACAGGTGTTCTCAGTAGCATCTACACCACCTGCACAAGATCTGGGTTTGAGTTGCAGCCCTCAGTCTCTCAATCTTCACCTCTCTAGTGGAAATATAATAGCTACTGAGTGAGATTTTTAGAATGATTAATGATAATGTACACAATTCTTTTTATGTGGTAGATAATTATTTATTTTTGTTATGATTCCTGATAGACATGGCACAGCTATAAGCTAGCTAAATACGAAAAAAAATGAGTAGGATTATTTCTCACACTTTCCCCCAACATAATAGCTTACTTCTGATCCTACCAGGCTCTTGCCAAAGTCACACAGCTAGGTGGTAACAGAAGCGAGCCTTCTGGCCACTGTTTGGCTCTCAAAACGATCACAGTGAGTATTTTAAACGTTGACACAATAGGAAACAGTAATGCAGGCTGCACAGGTGAGACTAGGGGTGGGTAAGCCCCACCACTCAGGCTCGTCCAGCCCCTGAGCACAGAGCTGACATCTCAGTCTTCTGGGGGATATGACCCTCTATTATTGCCATCCTCTCGCCTCACCTGCATCTGCCCCTCTGAACTGCAGGGTCACTCCCAGCCTCCATGACGCCTCTTCTGGTCACCCTCTTCCTTCTTCACTCCTCCTTCCTCCGAGGAGACAGCCACCTCCATGAAGGCCTCACACTGCTGAAAACGGAGTTTGCACTTCGCCTCTACCAGAACGTGGCAGCAGGCAGAAATGGGACGAACTTTGTCATCTCTCCTGCTGGTGTGTCCTTGCCCCTGGAGATCTTGCAGTTTGGAGCTGAAGGGAACACTGGCCAGCAGCTGGCAGATGCGCTGGGGTATACCGTGCAAGGTAAGAGGCCTTCTCACACACACACACACACACACACACACACACACACACACACTCGCTCTCCCACGTGGGCTCCTGGGGAGGTGGGGGCTCAGCTCCCAGTATCACACACACAGGGAAGGGCGACCACTCAGCAGACTGCCACAGAAAGCACTCAGACTTCCCTTCTAATCTCACAGGCTTCCTGGCAATGTTGCAGTTTCATGGCAGCATGTAATGGTATGATTGTTGCTCACTGCAACCTCACACTCCTGGGCTCAGGCAATCCTCCCACTTAACCTCCCAAAGTGGTGGGACTAGAGGCACATGCTACCATACCTAGCTAATTTTCCTATTTGTTGAAGAAACAGGGTCTCACCATGTTAGTGAGTGTTGCCCAGGCTGGTCTTGAACTCTCACCCTCAAGCAAATCTCCCTCCTTGGCCTCCCAGAGTGCCAGTCACTGGTGTGAGCCACTGCCCGGCCCAGACACCTTTTCTTTTTTTTGGCCAGGGCTGGGTTTGAACCTACCAACTCTGGTATATGGGACTGACACCCTACTCCTTTGAGCCACTGCCCGGCCCAGACACCTTTTCATAGGGCTTCCTAGGTGCTGGGCAGTGTTTGCAGCCCCTAAACAAATATTAATTAATTGTCACAATTCCCCTGATGAGACTGGTGATTTTCATCCCTATTTTAGGGATGGGCAAACAAATTCAGAGAGTTGAAGTGACTTGCTCAAGGTTACAGCACAAGCGAGCCACAGGGGAGGACCCCCCGGCCTGTGGGGCTCCAGAGCCCATGCTTCTGACCAGCCTGATTCTGTGAATCTGTGACTTCTAGCCAGTGACACACCTGCCCTCTTAGTTCTATGGATTATTTATTTTAGAACAGGCCCACCAGCAGCAGCCAGAATCCTCTGGTCTATACGCAGGGCCTCAGCACCAACCTACCAGCTCCATGCTGAGACCAACACTCACACACAGAATTTTTACCTTCCTAGATGAGAATCTAGGAATCCAGTAAATACAACAAAAAAAGGAAGCTGCAAGCTGCACAGCCCCACATCCATTCCAAGAACGAAGCTCTTCTGAGTGGGGTCTTTCCACCCTGTGGCCAGGCAGGGCAGTGAAGCCCCACCACCTACGACTGGGTGACACTGGGCAAGTTTGCTGATCTGTCTGGGCTTTGGCCCCTCATCTATAAGCTGGGGACAACAGTGGCATTTAGTTCACAGGTTGCTGAAGTATTCGTGTGACTGGGGCAGAGAGCACAGCAAGTACTGTGAACATGGTCAGTCTTCAGTGTTTTTATGTATGTCCCAGTGGGGCCAGCAAAGCTCTTCCTTTGTGCAAATGGGCACGGACAAACCAGGCTCAGACAGAGAAAGGATTTCACACAAACATTTACTTCGAGCCAATTTACTCTGCTGTTTCAATGTTTCTGGCTAAGAGAACACTGGTTCCCTGGCCCAGAGAGGGTGGGAAGATGGAGAGAGGAGTTCTATGATCATTCCCAAGGTCACTTTACACCATTACACTATGGACCAATAAAATATTTCAATTCTCTTCTGTAGACAGAAGAGAATTGTACCCTGTAAGAATGTGAGCCTAGAAGTACATACGACCTTCCTCAATAGAGTAAAATCTGATTATAAACATGTTTGTTATTTCTTTTCTCACTACAGTAAAAAAGGCAAGCACTTAGTCTGTGACCTATGAAATCTATATTCTGAGTCAGGTTTTTGTGGTTGTGGATTCTAAGAAGCTGCTTTGGTAGTGAATGTTTGTAGACAAGTGACATGTGCCTGACACCATGGTCTGAAGCCTAGTGACTGGAGGCCCTGTCTGGGGTGCATTCTGGATTCCCCTGCCCCAGCCAGAGGACATTAGACAAGTAACTCAGGGGTCCACTGCTGTCTCCCGGCATGGAGACTGCGACATGAAGGCAAGTAAGAGATTCATCCCAGTGAGAGAAAGCTGGGGCCAGATGGTGCAGGAAGAGGTACCCAGCCTTGTCTTACAGGAAAGGTTGGTGGACAGATACAGGGCTGTGCCTAAGAAGGGGGAGAGGTGAGGAAGAGATGGAGGAGGTGGAGAAGGTGGAATCTCACGGATAGCTGCACAGCAGGGCACTTCACTTCTGGAAACCCCCAGCTTGTGTGTGCTGGGCTGCGGGGCTTGGGGCACTCACCTGTGTTGTGGACTCACCAGTGAGCAGGAGGCCTCATTCCCCCTATGAGATGCAGTCTGTGAGTAATAGCTGAAAATAAAACCCACTATTGATTCCAGAGAGAAGGCAGCACTCTCCTGTATAAATAGATAGTGAATGCATAGAAGTCCAGCTGTCACCCACAGAGGTGGAAGCTATCCATGCTGTCAAATGCTTATTATTTCCTCAATGTCCTCACAGTTTCTCGCTGACATTAATAAAGTGAGCTGTCTGCTGGGTCTTAGGGACATGGGGGTAGGAGGACTTCTCACTTTCTCAAAACAAAAACATAGTTATAGAAGAGGCTGCATCTGCATGTGACCCGGGCTCACGGTGTGCAGCTGTGGGAAGGGATATAAGGCCCCTGTGTCAGGTACATGGACAGCACAACGTCCTGGCCACCCCCATCAGTGTCACTTATGACACTGCACAAAAATCTCACTTTGTATTTGAAACCCCATCAGCCTGCTCATTGGACCTGCTGTTTTCCTGGCCCTAGAATCTTCACCCTAGAACCCATCTATGTTCCTGAATCAGGAGGTTAGGAAAGAATAGGCCCTGTTCATACTCAGGGTGTGGACAGTGTTTTTCTATTTGACTTAATCGCAGATTGATTTCTTTCAGATCTGGTATGGTTTCTTCCCAAGTTTTAATCTGTGGTTCCAGTTTGATTTCTGAGTAGTTTAACTATGACTTTTCCAGCCTGACTACAGATGGTGGATGAACCGTATGAAACAAGCGTGGAGTTGCTGGGGTCCCTTTTCGATGGAATGTGCTGACACAGGTTGTGCTGTCCTTACACTTACCACTATCAACTTATCTCACCTCCTTTCTCACAGACCAAAAGGTGAAAGATTTCTTGCATGCTGTTTATGCCACGCTACCCAATTGCAGCCAAGATGCTGAGATAGAGCTGGCCTGCAGCCTTTTCGTGCAAGTGGGAACAGCACTGTCCCCCTGCTTTGTGGAGCAGGTCTTGGGTTGGGCCAACAGCAGCCTGGAGCCAGCCAACCTCAGTGAGCTCAATGATACTGCCATCCTAGCCAAGGACAAGGCCTCCAGACAGACAGCAGGTAAGAGAAAATTATCCAACTCCACGAGGTTCGGATCAGAGGGCTGCAAAGGCAGAGTCTCACCTGTCACTGGTCAGATGCCAGGAGGCCGCTCGTGGCAGCAGGAGTGTGTCCTGCTGGGAAACTGCCCTGGGGTGACACACTCGGGGAAGCAGCCAAAGCTGGCCTGTGGGGCCCTCCTCCCTGTCCCATTCCAGCCCTCCCATGTGTGAATATCCACACGTGCACACACACACACACACACACGCACACAGAGAAGCATGCTGTTTGAGCCTCCCATCTTTACGGAGACCACACAGGCTTTGCTCATGCACCTGTCTCCCAGGTGAGTTCTTGCTGAGCCCTGATCTCATGTGTAACTCCTGATAGCAGCAAGTGGGAGCCAAAAAAGTGGCTTCTTGGGAACTTAGGTTAGAGAAATAATTCAAGAGAAGAAAAAGTCATATGCAAAGAGATGTTTAGCCCAGGGTTATTGAAGAAAAAGACTTACAAACAGCCTGGGCTGTGCCCTTTTTACAAGTGGAAAAAGTGAGGCACAGAGGATTGAGCCTCCTGCCCCTCCAAAGCCAGGATTCTGCCCAGTGATTTGGCTCCAGCATGCTTGATAATTACAAAAGCTACACAGGTATAAAGAATATTCAAGACCCAATGTATTTTAAAAAAACAGAATAGAAAGTGATAGGTCTAGACACAGTGACAGAACTGAAAACGCCGTGTGTGTATGGAGAAGCACAGAGTTCAAACACAGAAATGAAGATCTTCTTTGATAAGGTTCCTTCTCTCTCTGTTTTACCAAGTCTTTTCATTTTCTTCATAATGCTTAATTCTCTGCGTCAGCTTCCTATACTGTGCAAAGCAGTCTGGAGTCAGGCCGCTGGGTTCAAACCTGGGGTTTCTGCCAGGGGCACTTGGGTGGATGTGGCTCCCCCCTCACAGGTATGTGACCTTAGCCAGCTTCTCTGGGTCTCAGTTCCCACGTCTGTGAAATGGGGGATAACAACAGAACTGCTGGGAGGAGCTGTGAGGACTTGTTAAAGCAGGCAGAACAGGGCCCAGCAAACAAATCAGGGGCTGGGCCCACCTTCCCTTAGGGCCAGCTGTCTGCTCCCCTGCCTGGCTCTGCACCAAGCTGTAACTGCCACCCTCGGAACACCGTGCCCTCAACACTGTGGTCCAGGTGAAGGGGCGGCTCAGCAGTGGCCATTGGGCAGACTGGGGTGACACGTAGCACCTCCCCATCACAGCACTGAGTCCCTCGGGGTGGGAGCCTGGGGAGGAAATATCTACGGATTCCTGGAAAATGGCCCTGGACAGAATCAGAGGAGCATCCTGATCTGTCTCTGGTGGCAACACCTGTGGCTTCCCTGTGGTAAGAGGACTGCACACCAGCTGTAGGGAGCTGCCCCGCCCCCTGCCGTAGGCGGCATCAGGGACCCTGCTGACTTCTAAGTTCTCACCTGCCATTTCTCCCCTATCCTGCTCTTGAGCAGGGAGCTGCAAGCAGCTTCTGCGGCCTTGGCCCTGGTAGCTGGTCAAAAATTAAACATTTTAAAGAAAAGTGTAAAGACATGGTAAAACGAAGAAAGAGAAACCACCTTTCCAAAAACAGACCTCGATTTTTGCACTGCGCCTTTGCAGTCCGCGTCCACACACACAGGCTAACCTCAACCCTGCTTCCTGCCTGCAGGGCAGGGCGCGGCCTGGGCTCAGCTGGCACTGGTCAGCACCATGACCTTCCAGGGCACGTGGCGGAAGAGGTTCTACCCCACAGATATGCAGCTCCTGCCCTTCACCTGTGCCCACGGTCTGGTCCTCCAGGTCCCCACAATGCACCAGATGGCCGAGGTCAACTACGGTGAGTCCCTCCCCGCTGGCAGGGAAAGGGGAGGAGGCTGGTTAGGAGGCCAGATCCCCGCTCTCACAGATGAGGACGTTCCCACGGTCCACCTGCTGGACCAAGCCTGTGGTGGGAGGAAAGACCAGGGGCCTGGGAGACTTCCGGGACCGGGTGGACCATGCACTTCCGCGACATTTGAGGGGCTATCGTGCAGGACACCCTACTCTCAAGCTTCTGCTGCAGTAAGGGAGGGGCTCACCGGAAGTCAACATAATGGGAAAAGCGCAGTGCAACAGCCTGGGATCGGACTGGCAGTTCCTCTAAGACGGGAGCACCCCCAATACGTATGAGGTGGCATTTTGCAAGGTCACAGTTACCCATAAACGAAAATAATAAATGGAAAATTCCCGAAACAGGGATTTCTTAATTTTATGCTGCACACTGTTACGAGCAGCATGAACTCTCACACTGTCCCCCTCTGCCCCAACCCTCCCGCCCCCGGACATGAGCCTGGTCCCCGCCTGCACGCTGTCTGTGATATCCGCTAGTCACTTAGAGGCATCTCTTTTTTTTTTTTTTTTTTTTTTTGAGACAGAGCCTCAAGCTATCCCCTTGGGTAGAGTGCCATGGCATCACAGCTCACAGCAACCTCCAACTCCTGGGCTCAAGCGAGTCTCCTGCCTCAGCCTCCCAAGTATCTGGGACTACAGGCGCCTGTCATTTTTTGGTTGCAGCCATCATTGTTGTTTGGCGGGCCCAGGCTGGGGATTCGAACCCGCCACCTTAGGTGTATGTGGCTGGGCCTTAGCCACTTGAGCCATAGGCACCAAGCCACTTAGAGGCATCTCTTACTGCATTGAAAAAAGGGTATGTATAGGGTTTGGTCCACAGGTCGTCCTGGCGGTGTCTCCTTAGGCTAACTGCGACTGCTGTATAGCTTTCCAATGTGCCATCATCCCTACCATGCCCCCCACCCCTGCCAGGACACTGACTGAGACACTCAGATTCCAGATCTTAGGATCAGAAAAAGTGACCAAATCACCCAACAGATTTTGGCTTCCAGCAGCCTTCTGAGGAGAGGTGCCTGGGTTCATTGTGTTGAAAAGCCAGCCTCTCCTGGGTCAACTGTGTGGGTTGCCCTGGCTCCTGAGACAGAGCTCATCCCCCACCCACTGAATCTGCAGGTCAGTTCCAGGATGCCGCTGGCCATCAGGTGGGGGTTCTGGAGCTACCTTATCTGGGAAGTACGGGGAGTCTGTTCCTGCTGCTGCCCCGTGACAAAGACGTTCCCCTGGGCCACATTGAGCCACACCTCACAGCCAGCACCATCCACCTCTGGACCAGCAGCCTGAGGAGAGCCAGGATGGATGTGTTCCTCCCCAGGTAAGCAGCTGCGTCTCCACCACCCCCTCTGCCCCCACTGAGTTCTTGGAAGCTGCAGTGAGAAGGGCTTGGTTGAACCTGGGTGGTCTGACTTTAGGGTCTGGCCCCAACCACTTGAATGACTTGTCTAATGTACCTGTAGAGGTTAGTCCAAGAGGAAGTAACCCTAGTCTCACTGCTGACTGAAATAAACTAACTTCTGAGGCCTTTGTTGGACCAACCTGGAGTCCCTAGGTCCCCTGATCCAGCCTCAGACCACAACCAGTTTTCAGGGCAGGGGAGGAAGCACAATAAAATTCCTTGGTAGAAAATGTGCCCCAAATCTTATTCCATCCTAAGAGTACAGAGCTGTTATTTTTCCAAAACCAATATGGCTTATGTAATTGAACAAAGACAGATATAGTTCTGATCAGAAGCCAAATTAAGGCATAAAGATTTGATACTTTAAGTCCCTACACAGAAAATTCTTATTCTTTCTAAATGGAGGTAAACCTTCCTTTAAGAAAAACTAATAGTCAAGGAAAGAAGAGGAGAGAGAAGGAAGGGTACACTCCCACCTAATGGGCACAATGTAAGGGTGTATGGTGCACCTCTGGGTTGTGGGACACAACTACAATAGGGACTGTACCTGACAAATGCAAACACTGCAACCTAGTTGTTTGTACCCTCACATTAATATAAAATTTAAAAAAAAGAATCAGAGAAGAAGATATAATAGGAGGGGCCGAGGTCAGAGTGATGTGATATGAGAAAGACTCCTCTGGCCACTGGTGACTCTGAAGATGAACGAAGGCCCCATGAGCCAAAGAATGCAGGTGACATCTAGTGTTTAAAAAGGCAAGGAGACATACTAGCACATCTCTGCCAACACACGGATTGTGGCCCAACAAAACCCAGAGGTCACCCAGTGACCTTCAGAAGAGTAAGGTAATAAATTTGTATTGTTAAAAAAGAAAAACCAATAGATACAAATACAAATTTCCAAAAAGTTAAATGATGGCTCTCAATTTTGCTTTGCCAAAGCAAAACCCATTAGCTGAACTCATTACTTTTAAAAAGCATTTCTCTTAGGACTGCTTTAAATGATGAGCTTCTCCAGTCTATTTGAACTCAGAGTAAATTTATAATCCATTTGTAGACCAGCATTAAGCAGGGAACGATGTCCAGGGCTCATTTTCGCATGTGAATTCTTCACACTGCTACCCATTAAGCACCTTGGCTGTCCTCCACTGCCCAGGAAGGGCTTTGGCAATGCTCCCTTGAGGAGTTAAAAATAAGTCTGTACAACTGGAAGAAACACACAAAGAGAGACCCAGCAAGCCAGGGGCCAGCATGCAAAGTGGCATCTGGCATGGCCCAGAGAGGAAGTGAACTTAACTCTAAGATAAAATCTATCTCTCAAAACTAAATATTTGGATACCAAATAAAAGCACAAAGGCTGACTATTTCAACAGATCGCTGTGGCATGGAGCAGGCACAACTGTAACCTTCCTGTTATAGTTGAGAGAAGCTCAGAGCTTTTGATGTCAAAAGCAGGGAGAAAATACAGGCTAGGGCAGGCCTTTGCCAGTCTTTCTGGGTTTAGGAGACGTGTGATCCCGAAGCATGGGAGAGCAGGGAAGGAGCAGAAAGGCTGGAATCTTAGTAACACAACTATTAATTAACACTTGACCTCATTCTGAGTCTTTTATTATTATTATTATTTTTTTTTTTTTTTTAGACAGAGCCTTATGTCACCCTGGGTAGAGTCACAGCTCACAGCAACTTCAAACTCTTGGGCTTGAGCGATTCTCTTGCCTCAGCCACCCCAGTAGCTGGGACTACAGGCACCTGCCACAACACCCAGCTATTTTTTTGTTGCAGTTTTCATTGTTGTCTAGCAGGCCTGGGCCCAGTTTGAACCGGTAAATCTTCCTAAGACTATCAAACCTGCTGTCCAGGAAGGACAGGAGTTTTCAGGAAAATGAGGCCCTTTCACAATTAAAACTAACCAAACTTAAAAAGTAGGGGTGGGGAGGAGGCGCCTAGCTTTAAATCCATTAGAGAGAAAAAAAAAAAGAAGTAAAAATTATTTAAGGCCCAGATTTAGGTATAAGCTTTGGATCATGGTAGATACAAAGTCAGCTTTGGGGCAGGAATTTACCTCTAGTTCTTACAAATCATTCATTCATCATTTGGCACTGCCCTGGAGCCAGCTTGCATTTTTCATGTATGATGTCTACCTCCCACAGCAACCCTTTATTTATAAAGAAAGAAGATAAAACATGTAGGGACTGCTAGTCTTCATTAGGGACATTTAGCATTCGAAAGAAATAATCAAGAAAACCATGAGTGTTGAGGGTCATTTATACCCACGATCGTATAATGCCCCGTAAGAAATTGACTAATAATGTCAAATCCATATTTAATGAATAGAATACTTGGTTATTAGGTCAACATAGAAGGCAGTGGAGCAGGAGCATTTTTTTACATTATATGTATCTTTTTAATCCACCAGAGCTCACGTACCCAGAGTGCTTTTCCTCCCTTCACAGAGTTGCTTATGACCATCTTGTATGGTTTATTTAGGCTTTCATAGGGCATTTTCTTTCTTTTTCAAAAAATTGAGATATAATTCACATACCATAAAATTCACTTTTTAAAGTATACAATTCAGAGGTTTTTAGTGTATTCACAAAGTTGTGTGATCGTCACTACTTATCTAATTCCAGAATATTTTTGTCATCTCAAAAAGAAACCTTGTACCCATTAGCAAGGCCTCCCCAGGTACCTCCCGCTCTGTGAACCACTGTTGTGCTTGCTCCATGTACAGATTTACCTATTCTGTACATTTCATGCACATGGAATCCTACAATGCCTGGCCCTGGTGTCTGGCTTCTTTGCATAACGCTTTCAAGGTTCACAGGTAGCATGAATCAGTACTTCATTCCTTTCTATGGCTGAATAATATTCTCCTGTTTGGATACACTGCAGTTTGTTGATCTGTTCATCAATTTATAGATACCTGGATGCCATAAACTTTTGGCTCATGTGCACATTCTTGCGTGGATATGTATTTTCAGTTATCTTGGGCATATAATTAAGAATGGAATTACTGGGTCATGTGGTAAGTCCACACTCTACATCTCGAGTACTGCAGTTGTACATTCCCACCAGCGGTGCGTGTGGAGTCTAGTCTCTCCACGTCTGTGCCAACACTTGCTATCGCCCGTCCCTTTTGTTACAGTTCTTCTAGTCTCTCACTGAAGTGGTCTCTCCTAGTGGCTTTCATTTGCATTTCGCTCATAACCAGTGATGTAGAGCATCTTTCCATGTGCTTCTTAGCTATGTATATATCCTTTTGGGAGAAATATCTATTTGAGATCCTTTGCCCATTTTTAAATTGGTTGTTATTTTATTGTTGAATTATAATAGTTCTTATTTATTATGGATAGTTGTTCTTTATCAAATATATAATTTGTAAATATCTCTCCCAATATGTGGGTTTTTCGCTTCACTTTCTTGATGCTGTCTTTTGAAGCACAAAAGTTGTTAATTTTGATGAAGTTTAATTAATCTTTTGTTTCTTGTGCTTTTGATGTCATGTCTAAGAAACCATTGCCTAACCAAGGTCACAATGATTTATAGATTTATGTCTATATTTTTATAGGAATCTTGTAGGTTTAACTCTTATATTTAGGTCTTTAATCCATTGGATGAATTATCACATATGGTGTAAGGTAAAGGGTCAACTTCGTTCTTTTGCATTTGTTTTTCCATTTGTCCCAATACTATTCTTGAATTTTCTTGGCATCATTGTCAATATCAATTGCCCGTAGATGTCTGAGTTTATTCATGGACTCTCAGTTCTATTCTAGAGGCATAAATATCTACACTTTGCCAGTACCACAGAGTCTTGATTACTGTAGCTTTGAAGTGAGTTTAGAAATCAGAAAGTGTGAGTTCTTGATCTTTGTTCTTCTTTTTGATGATTGTTTTAGCTATTCTGGATCCCTTGTATTTCCACATGAATTTTAGGGTCAGCTTGTCAGTTTTTGTCAAAAGGAGGAGGAATTTAGGTAGGGATTGTATTGAGTCTATAGATCAATTTGGGGAGTATTGCCTCTGACAATATTAAGTGTTTCAAGTCATGAACTTGGGATGTCTTTACCTTTGGTGTAGGTGTTTTGTATACAAGTCTTATTCTTCTTTTGTTAAATTTATTTCTAAGTATTTTATTTCTTTTGATGCTATTGAAAAATGAAATTGTCTTCTCAATTTCATTTTCAAATTGTTCATTCCTATTGTATCTAGATCTTGTATGCTGTTGTCTTAACAAATTCATTTATTTGCTCTAATAGTTTTTTTATGTGAATTCTTTAGGATTTTTTTAATATAAGACCAAGCTATCTGTGAATAGAGATGGATTTACTTCTTCCTTTCTCATTGGGATGTCTTCTATAACTTTCTCTCACATGCGCACCCTGCCCACTCTGGTACAATGGGAAAGAGAAATGCTCATGGTGGGCATCCTTATCTTCTTTCTGATTTTAGGGAGACAACTTCCAATTTTTCAACACAAAGGATGCTGCTAGCTGTGGGGTCTTTTTGTACACACCCTTCATCAAATTGGTAAAATTATATTCTATTCCAAGTTTGTTGAGTGTTTGATACTTTTCATTATGAAAGTGGGTAGGATTTTCTCAAATGCTTTTTCTGTACCTATTGAGATGTTCATGTGGCCTTTGTCCTTTATTTTATTAGTATGGTTTATTATATTAATTGATTTTCGTATGTTGAACCCATCTTGCTTTCCTGGGATAAATCCCACTTTGTTGTGATAGGATTTATCTGGTGCTGGATTCAATTTAGTAATATTTTGTCAAAAATTTTTCAGATATATTTATAAGGAATATTGGTAGTGGTTTTTTATTTTTCTCTTGTGATATCCTTGTCAGGTTTTGGTAAAGGGTGTTTTTTTCTCTTTCTACTCAAAACCATTTTCTTTCTTTTTTTTGTTTTTTAATTTATTTTTGGGGATTCATTGAGGGCATAAGAAACCAGGTTTCACTGATCACATTTGTTAGGTAAAGTCCCTATTACAATCGTGTCTTGCCCCCAAAAGGTATGGCACAAACCAAGACCCTACCTCCCTCCTTCCCTCTCTCTGCTAATCCCTTCCCCACTCCTCCCTCTTTCTTCCTCTCTCTGCTCACCCCCTCCCCTTGTCATTAATTGTCCTCATATCAAAATTGGGTACATAGGATTCATGCTTCTCCATTCTTGTGATGCTTAACTAAGAATAATGTGTTCCACTTCCATCCATGTTAATACAAAGGCTGTAAAGTCTCCATTTTTTTAATGGCTGAATAGTATTCCATGGTATACATATACCACAGCTTATTAATCCATTCCTGGGTTGGTAGGCATTTAGGCTGTTTCCACATTTTGGCAATTGTAAATTGAGCTGCAATAAACAGTGTAGTGCAAGTGTCCTTATGATAAAAGGATTTTTTTCCTTCTGGGTAGATGCCCAGTAATGGGATTGCAGGATCAAATGGGAGGCCTAGCTTGAGTTCTTTGAGGGTTCTCCATACTTCCTTCCAAAAGGTTGGATTAGTTTGCAGTCCCACTAGCAGCAAAAAAGTGTTCCCTTCTCTCCACATCCACGCCAGCATCTACAGTTTTGAGATTTTGTGATGTGGGCCATTCTCACTGGGGTTAGATGGTATCTCAGGGTGATTTTGATTTGCATTTCTCTAATAATTAGGGATGATGAGCATTTTTTTCATATATTTGTTAGCCATTCCTCAGTCTTCTTT
>CAUYQV010183936.1:0-14877 GCA_963574575.1 Galagoides demidoff
ATCTAAAGAAAGAAGTGAATATATTTTTAAATTTTTAATTTTAGTTAAATTCCTGTTAAGAGTATGAAACTATTAGGTTATAGCTTTCATGTAAAAGGTATAATAAATTAGTTTCATAATAGGGGTGTGTACATTGGATACATGACCTGGATTTTTGTTGGATTCTCCCCAGATCAGGGTAGCCCAACAAATGTTTGGTGACTATGCAAAATCAAAGTTAAGTTGTGTATGCTGCATATGTTATCCATACATAGGGCTCCTCTGTTCTTACACAGTTCTAGCTAATTGGACCTAACATTCCAGCCTAGTACAATAAGGTCTAGATACAGCTGCACCATTGATCTTAGCATCACCCTCATCACAGAACCTGGAATTTCTATTACACTTACTAAGGATGCGTCACTGTAATGAAACCCAGGTGAAAAGCTGAAAGGACAGGCTTAATATCATGATAAAACTGGGTTACGCAGAAAAAGGAAAAAAAAGGAATTGGTATAATTCAAGGGTTGTTTAACATAAGGAAATGAATTAGTGAAATACATCACTTTAATAGAACAAAGGAGATAATACATGATCATATTACTGAACACCGAAAAGGCATTTAATTAAATCCAGTACCCATTTATGATAAAAATACTCAGAAAAACAGAAATGGGAGAAAACTTACTCAACATAATAAAGGACACTTATGAAAACTCACAGCTGACAACACACTCAATGTTGACTAAAATCTTTCTCACTAAAATTAGAAATAAGAAAGAATGAGTACTTTTTCCACTGCTATTTAAAGTATGATAGAATTCTAACCAGAAACATGAAAAATAATTAACAGCATCTGGTTGGAAAAAAAAGTAAAACTATATTTGCAAATGACAGGAACTTATATACAAAAGTGCCAAACCATCCACAAGAAAGCCACTAGCGCTAGTGAAAAAATTCACCAAAATCGTAGGCTGTGGAATTTATGCATAAAACCAATTGTGTTTCCACATACTTTCAGTGAGAAGTATAGCCTTCAATGAGAAGGCTATTGAGCAAGTAGCTCCATTTATAATATGTGTGTGATACAAAAGAATAAAATAAGAGAATTTAACTTAGGTGTGAAAACTATAAAATATCACTGAAAAATAAAGACAATAACATAAATGGAAATTCATTCCATGTTCATAGATTGGAAGACATAACGTTATTAAGTTTAAATACTACCCCCCAAAGTCTGCCAATTAAACATTGTACCTATGAAAATTATAAGATTTGTTTTCCTGAAATTGCAAAGCTGATCCTCAAAATCCTATGGAAGAGAACAGAAACCAAATAGCCAAAGCAGTCTTTAAAAAGCAGAACAAAGATGGAGGACTCGCATTTCCCAATTTTGAAACTTTCTACAACATTGCAGCAATCAAAACAGTTTAGTGCTGCTATAAATATAGGCATAGAGGTCACTGGAATGGAATTGAGCATCTAAAAGCAAATATCCACATGTAAAGAAAGAATATTTGGATCACTACATCACACCGTGTATACCTATCAACAACAAAAAGAAACGGATCAATGAACAGATATAAGAACTAAAACCATAAGTATGTTATAAGAACACATGTGGCTAAATCTTCATAACCTTGTATTTGGCAACAGATTGTTAAATGAGATATCAAAAGTATAAGCAACAAAAGAAAAATAAACTGCACTTCCTCCAAATTAAAAAGAAACATGACTTTTTTTATTAAAGTACATTATCAACAAAGTAAAAGGAAGATAATAGGGAGATAATAGTTGCAAATCATATATATAGAAAATGTTTAGTGCCCAGAATATATTAAGAATTTCAATAACTCACCAACAAAAGGAGACTAACAACCCAAATAAAAAGTGTTTAAATGACTTGGCTGCATTTTTCTTGAAAGAAGGCATACAAATAATCAATAAGAAAAAAATAAAAGATGCTCAAGGTCACTTCTTATCAGGGAAATGTAAATCGAAACCATCAACTACTTTGTAACTACTAGAAGGTCTGTAATTTTAAAAAAAGCAAAAGCAGAGGGTGGCACCTGTGGCTTAAAGGAGTAGGGTGCCGGCCCTATATACCGGAGGTGGCAGATTCAAACCCAGCCCTGGCCAAAAACTGCAAAAAAAAAAAAAAAAGAGAGAAAATAACAAGTGTTAGCAAGGAGGTGAAGATGTTGTCATTCTTCTGCATTGCTGGTGGTTATGTCACAGTGAAGCTACTGTATAAAAAGTTTGGCATTTTGTCAAATAGTTACACAGAATTTTCAGACACAAAACAGCAAATATTAAGTTTCTGATTATGTAAAATTAGTAATGTGTCACTTAGGCGACACTTTCTGAGAACTCTGTTGTTAGGCAACTTTGTCATTGTACTTGGATCTTAGAGGCTATTACACAAACCTAGGCAGTATAGCCTACTAATATCTGAGCTGTAGGGTACAGGCTATTGCTTCTAGACTACAAACCTGTATAATATGTTACTGTGCTGAATACCACAGGCAATTGTTAAGAAAATGGTTAAGAATTTGTACATATATCTAAATATGGCTAACTAAGCAAAAGGTACAGTGAAAATACAGTATTTTAAATCCTATAAGACCACTTTTGCATATGTGGTCCTTCCTTATCCAAAACATTGTTATACAGAACGTGACTGTATTTAGAATAGGCCTGATTACAGGAAAGTAGATCAGAAGTTACCAACAGATAAGAGAAAGGGGATATGGGTAGTTATTGCTGAATAGATACAGAGTTTTTGTTTGGAGTGTTGAGAAAATTTTGGAAATAATAGCAGAGTTTTTACAATATTGTGAATGTGATTAATGACACTGATTTATACCCTTAAAGAGAGCTAAAATGGAAAATATTGTTATATGTACTTTACTATAATTTGGCACTTGTTAGAGTAAGGTATTCCTTGATAACAGGAGCCTAACAAACTGGGTGGTTCAAGGGAGGTCTTGAATGTGAAAAATGGGATGAGTGACTGCCGAGTTGTAAAATAAATGAGTGACTCTATGTGTGATGATTATGATATTTTTATCTAAAAGAGCTGGGTAGGATTATACGGATTCTGTGATCTACCATTAAAGATACCCTATGCTACCACATGGCTTGTAAATTTACCTGAAATAACATACTTGAAAATTAAATTATATTTCAATACTTTGAAATATATTATACAGAACTAAATAATGGAGAAAATTATATATGAATTTTTAATTTGATGTTATTAATCATAAGATCCTACATTAATTCATTTTTGATACCTCTTAATAAGGCACTTTCACATATTTATCTAATTTAATCCTACAAATAACGATTGGGTTTAACTGGTTAAGAATTATTATATCCATCCTAAAGAGGAGTGACCAAAGTCAAGATAAATTCAGGGATTTATCACAATCTTCTAGTAAATTAATGGCAGAAATAGGGCAAGAACTCATATAGCTGGCGTTAAGATAAGTTGCTGAGAAATTCTAATTCTAGAGTTTCTCTCCTTTAACGGAGGTGTTGGAGTGTTTGTGATAAGAGAAGTGCTGTGAGAGGGAGAATGGCACTGTGTGTGAGTGCCCTCTCCCCTCAGAAGCTACCCTGTGACTGGCATGTGCAACCATCAGAAAAGACAGCGCTCAAGGGATAGCTGTGGCACGCAGCACGCACGGAACATATACACAGCATGCCTCTCTCTGCAGCTAGCATCAACTACAGTGAAAAATGAGCTATTAATTGGTGTTCCCTGAGCAGTCTAATGCTCTTCTGGAGATCTGTGGCATCTCTAAAGGAGGGGGTAAGAAGGAGGGGTGATAAGAATGTAACTTCCATTGGGAAGTCAAAGGAGGTCTGTGTCAAATCACTTAAGGCTAGGTATGAGGCCTTGAATTTTATTAGGATGGAGGTATAGGAACCACACCTTCCTCCAGTAATCTATTCTCCGAGGCAAAGAGCAGAGACAGCGATTAAATTACACTTCCAGAACCCAATTTTGTGCTTTAAAATTCCATATCTAGTCTCCCGAGTCCTCTGCCACATGCTGGCAGCCTTTCCCATCGGTGGAATGATCGCCATTGTTGGCAGTGTCCACTTTTTTTCAGTGTCACTCCTGCTGATGACTCTTCTTCTTCTTCTTCTTTTTTTTTTTTTATTAAATCATCGCTGTGTACATTAACGCAGTCATGGGGTACAGTGTGCTGGCTTTACATACAACTTGAAATATTTTCATCAAAATGGTTAACATAGCCTTTCTGGCTACTAATTTTCTTAGTTATTGTGTTAGGACATTTATATTCTACATTTGGTAAGTTACACATGTACCCTTGTAAGATGCACCATAGAGTCCTCTTCTTGTTTTCACTGCCCCAAATTCCTGTCTTAAAATCACATTGTGTCATCAGTGACCACCACATCTGTGTTTAATTTTCTGCTTTTTTCCTCCTCTGCATGTCTCAGTATTTTTTTTTTTTCAAACAAAAAGTCTTTGGTCTCATTATTAAACTATTTAGGTCTCCTTTCCCTCCAGTTACAAAGCTCTGCAAACCTACCTTGCCTATGCTATACTTTGAATCTTTTACTGTAAGTGATAGAGTGATAGTGTAATGTCTCATGATATTTATTCACCTTCACATACCAGACAGCTTGCACTTGCTCTTGACCAGTTACATTGGGATTATTCACTAATGAACATGACAATCCACATATATGGAGACACATATATGAACAGGAAAATTAAGGACAAATAAAACAAACAAAAAAACATAAAAATATTTATGTGTATTATCTACATCATTTCTTATTTTTAAAATGGTTTCCAATCTGGTGCTTTTTGCCCTCTAATCCTTGACTAAATGTCATAAGACGCCAGGTAAAATTATCACGACATGTTGCCTGTTCTAAACTAGTATCTGCAATTAGGTGCAATATTAGACAAACCTGGGCCAATATCAAGGAAGTGTTGCTTGAAGGTGAGGCTGGAAAATGATGAATTAATGACCCTGAAAGGCTCCTCTCACAAGGCTACAATCCAGTGATGCAATTTGTAGCAAAAAGCTGCCTCTCTCTGGGTCTTGAGCTTAACATCTGCCAAATGAGAGCCTCAGATCAGGGGCCATTATACTGTGCTCTGTAGGGGGTTACAGAGTTCCTCAGGGTCCCACAGGTGAGCTAAGAATGGGAGACAGTGCTTACCCACCTAGTAAAAGGCCAAGTTGAAGTGTAATGTCCCCCAGAGCTGGCATTATGTGATGTGATCCTCAGTGAGATGCCTTTTGAGAAGGATTACTAGAAAGGTAAGCTTGTAAAACACAACCCAAAATAGTGCATGAGGGCGTGGCCAACCATTTGAACTCAAATTAACTATTTTACATCAAAATATTAATTTACACATTTTTTGTTTTTCAAAAAGATGTTGCCTGATGCCTCTTTTGTCTGCAGTATTCCAGAGCGTGAAGCCTGTGGGTAACTGGCTGTCTCTCTTAACCTCCTTCCCCAGTCTACGTTCCAGTTTATTATGAAAGAGAAAGATAAACCAATTCCAATCCATCTACCCCAATCCTATTCGCAGCCAAGCAATAACAATTATCTCCGTCTTTACATTTTCTCCCATCCCTTGCTATTTCTTGTACAGTAATGAATTGTAACAGCTACTTCTTGCTGACTTCTCTCCCATATAATTAATGTCCTAAGATATTCTATTTACTGGTGAAGCAGTTTGAATCAAGAAGTGATTACTTTTGGAGTAAACAGAGCTGCTAAACCCTCTCCACAAACAAAGCTGACAGCAGTTTTATTCTTAAAATAATCAAATTGAAATCCCCAAAAGCTTCGAGTTTGGAACTTCTTATTTATTATGTGTATGTAGGTATTTTATGTGTGTGAAAAGTATGTTAATATTTAGAACAGAAGATAGAAAAGTACATAGATAGATCAAAAGAACTGACTTTTAAAATATGATAACATTGTCACTTGCAGGCTTTCTTTACAGGCCTAACTTAGCCTCCTGTCAGGTGAAAATACAGTAGAGAAACTGTTTAAGAGCATAGATTCAATTCTTGAAAATATAAAAATTAAAAATATAAAGACTAGAGAGTGGACTTTCTGAGTTTGGGAGACACACACGGTCTCAAATCAAAACTTCAATTGTCACTGAATAGAAAGAAAGAAAATGAAAATGCTGCTGGTAAAAATGTCACAACATGGAGTTTAATTTTCCTAACAAGAGTATTCAAAGTTTCTTCTCCCACTACACTGAAAGAAGTACCAGTCACAGCATTAGCTACCATAGTTATCAAGTGGTTAAATGGTTTTTGTTTTGTTTTTATTTTTTTGTCTTTTTTTGTCAAGTGGGTAAATGTATTGATGATTAGAAAGTTGTTGAGTAGTATGATGACCTTCACATCTTAAAATCTAGCTACTTCTCTTAGCCCTGTGGTACCAAAGTTCTAACTGCTCACCTCAACCAACAGATTCAGTACTTCCGCCCACCAGCCCCTGCCCAGGGCATTCCCTTTGGGTATTCCAGCCTCTTGCTTCCCACCAGTCCTTCAAATATTAATATGTTCTCTTGGATTACTATCTTCATGGGGATCTCTTAAGGGTATTAGAGTAAATCTCCAAGCTTGAAACTTCAAACTAATTTTAGGTTCCTTCCTCTCTGGCCTTCCCCTTATCCAATAGCTAATTCATTTCAGTTGTTTTACATATTTTTTTCCACTCAATCTTCTCTTAATGTGGATCAGAGAATGACCTTCTAAATTGACTCCACGTCAATATGCATCACCCTCTTCACGCAACGCCATTCCCCTGGTTTTATCTAAAATCTTGTCTAATTAAGCAGCAGAACTAGTGACATTCAGAATGTGGAGAGATTATTGGGAGTAGAGCAGTTAGGGAAGATAACCCCAAGGAGATGGGCCTTAAAGTGTGAAAAGAAAGGATGCAGATAATCAGAGCAGAGCATCAAGAAAGCCATGGGTGGAGAGCTTCATTGTGTGCATTGGGTTGTTTCCCAGTCTCCTGGCTGCCCAGAGAGGCTGAAAGTTCACCTCATTTACAACTCTCTGACAGACGTGCTCTTTGGCCAGGGTAGAGAAATGGCTGGACAGCTTGGTTTTTTTGAACACCATCATTCCACCTCCCATAAATGACCTTGTCATATTTACATATTGTTTTACCCTCTGCAACAGTTACACTAGTCACACAGAACATAATTGTTCAGAACATAATTATTTCCTTTTGATAATGCTGTTTTCTTCATCTAGAAGACCCTCCCCTTTTCCAAATTCTAGTCTCTAACTTTATAAAATACTACATTAGACTATAATCTTCTTTCACCTAGCTAGCATTCATAGTCCCTCCAACACTCCTCAGGCATTTTGAAGAAGCTTACACTGAATGAAGATACACTGTTCATTATCTTTTAATATTGTTTTATATCATTTACATTATACATTTTAAGACACTGTGGCTCATTGGCTATTGGTAATATTTATAATAAAGAATTAACTACTGTATTCTGTACCTTATGTGTTGATGAAAACCAAAAGTAAAAGTTCTTAAAATTTGTTCTGAAAGTAAAAGGTGAATTTTAAAATTTATCGGTGTGTATATGGTAGCATCTAGGATATTATATGTTAGTGACAAAAAATTCCAGCAATCCAGTTGATCTGACCAGTCAATTGGCCTGATGAGCTATTGCCAACAAACATATTCCTACCAAAAACTTCATTGTTTATCATAGATTTCTAGCTTAACTCAAAGTCTAGTTTTTATATTTAAAAAAGTAATTTCTTTGGGTACCAGAATATGTGGCCTTTGGAAAGAGTGTTTTGGAAGTCCACATTTACAGTTTTGTAAATATGCAACATCTCCTCCAAGTGTTAGCGAGTGACAGTAATAAGGGTGAGACAGCCATACACTAGAATTTAGGTAGTGTCTGTCTAGGTAGGAATAGTTATTTATCAGAGATGGTTGTGACCACAAGTGACATCATAAGCAGGGGTGAGAAGAACTAGAAATCTGGAGATAAGATTCATGAAGGCGAGAAATGAATCTTAACTATTACCTTAGGCTGTCTATCATTAGTTTTCAGGATAGAATCAATTTCCTGGTTAGAGTATTTCCCTTTCTAGGAGAGAGGCCACATGCAATCTTCATTGTGAGTGTCCAGAAGACAAGAGGCAAGCATGGATGTGAATGTGCACTTATCTGTGTATTAAGCATTGAATCTGGTCAGTTTGATTACCAAACCCAGAATGCACGAGAGATTTTCCTTTATCATTTTTGTTTCTAATATTATCTTAGTGATGAATGTGCCATCTTGTCCATACATATAAATACATTAATTGTTTTTATTTTCATACCTGGATTTCTTTTCATAAGCTAGTCTCAATTATTTTTCCCATCCATGACTAAAATAAAAATAAAGAAGAATTCAAGAGTTACAGGTGTGGCTAGAGATGGGTTCATTAAACCATCACTGGTTTTCATCTTCTCCATCATGAAACCACAATTAGAGAGTTGTGGGTTGTGTTCCCCTCCCCACCACTTGGAAGGTATATGATCTTCATGAAGTCACTGGACTTATAGGAACCAACCTCGTTTCTTTCACTGTATTGGAGAGTCTTGGTCCAAACAACTTCTCCTTATTCTTTCAATTTCACCCATTCTATTAATCCATGAAAATAAAAATATTAGTGTGGTTTCAGGAGTCTGTTCTCTGGTCAGGAAGTTGTGTAGACAATTTTGTAGCAGGTTATTCCACATTTGTTTTCCACGTCTGGTTATGTATGCTGATTCTATCTGATAGAATTGAACTCTTTCATACTAAAGGCAATTCTCAGTATTTCACAACCTAATTTTAGCTTATTTTTATAGCTTCTTATGATCACTAGTCTGCAGTGTAAATCCTATATCCAACTCGTATAGTTCCCTCACCGTTCTCAAGTTAAATTCCTATAGCATCTCATGGTACATAAACTGTGAGAGAATAGAGCCTAGAACAGTCATCTCACTTACTACTGTGTTTCCCAAAAAATAAAACACTGTCTTATATTTATTTTTTCTCAAGAAGACACAGTAGGGCTTGTTTTCAGGGGATGTTTTCCTCTCCGCGCCAAAATGTATGGCATAGCTATGCAGATACACTGCATAACCATGCCCATTACTAGGTTTTATTATCAGGGTAGGGCTTATATTTAAGAAATGCATAGAAATCCTGTTAGGGCTTATTTTGGGGTAGGTCTTACTTTCAGGGAAACACAGTATATTTAATAATAATCATAAGAATTGCTAAGTGGTTACTGAATCACAAAAGGGGTTAAATAATTTATTTCGAAATTTTAGTGAATTATTTTTGTCAAGCAGTGTTCTAAGCCATTTGTAAAGACTATAAAAATGAATTCTTTAATTGTGTTTCTCGAAGCAATGAATACATAGTTCTTTAGCAAAGAAAGATTTTAGTTCATATTGATAGACGCCTCTGATATGTTAGGAGACTGATAAATTCCATAGCCGAAGTATTCATCTGTACTTACACAATGATTAAATAAGTGGAAAAATAATGGAGCATTGCCTTTATATGCTCTGCTGTCTGGATTCATATGGGGTGCCCACAGGAAGAACATCTTCATATACACACAGGAGTAGAGCTTGCCTCAAATCACAAAAGGAAAAGAAATTGCCTATAATACAATTTCTTCCAGTATGAAGTGGGAAGTATAACTAACCCTAAAATATTTCTCTCGCCTGCAATATATGAAATGTTATTATCAGAACTTTATGATTAGAGTGGCCTCGTCTAAGAAAACTTACACACCTTCTGAATTTCAAGTAAAATTTAGTTGAGCTCTGACTATGGGCAATCACTGTGGTAGTCATTTGTGCCTACCCCCTTTAGTAAATGTGAAATGTAGTGGGTCTATGCATCTATATAACTATGAGCAAAAGCAAACAATAAAAATCCTCAAAAAGATAAGTGCTTTGAGAAAAAAGGGAAGGGACACATTCTGTTGTGCTAGGGAACGAGGAGGAAAACCTGTACAAAGATGCTGGCATTTCAGCTGAATTTAGAAGTGTTAGTACATAGGAGGAGTCGGGTAGGAATGTCAGTGCTGAAAGAAAAACATCATCCAGGCAGGTGCCCAGGAAGTAGCTGACCCTTTTAAGGAATAGGAGCTACATTGAACTTATCAGTAGAAGTGTGCAAGGGACGTTGTTGGAAGATAAGATTAAAAAACTTTGGACTAATTTGTTTAGGACTCTGGACTTTATTCCATAAGCACTGGGACCTCGATGTATATTTAGATTAGAAATGGCATTAGAGGTTATCCTTGGATGAGGAGCTCTGGGGCAAAGGATAAGAATGCACCCGCAAGGATTGACCTCCAAGCTTTGACCTCACTAATTCCCGTGTGTAAGAATTAGCTTATCACATTCTTTGCTAAGAGCAAGACCTATTTCTGGAACAGGAGATAATTTGGGAAGGTAATTATATCCAGAAATGGAATAACGTAGACTTCAGGAAAGACTTAGGGGCCCATGGTAGGAGGCACTGGGTGAACAGGAACCCAGACCGAGAGGCTAGGTAGAGATCTGTTTGTAACCCTGGACATTTTGCTTGGTCTCAGCTCACCTGTGAGCTAACAGAGCATTTAGAAAAGTCATGGGTAAACTCTTAGTGCTCTGCTCAATAAATTATATTAAAATGCAAAAATCAAAGCACATCAATAAATAAATTTGCCATTTCATTAATAGGTTCAATTATCTTTTGATTCATTGTGACTGGGATGAGAGGACTTATGAGGAGCCCGTTCTCTCCATGAAGAAGAAGGCTCTGCATTGTCATCTTCAGATTGAATTATAGGCACAGACTGACTGAAGGCCAAGGTGGTGCTAAATCTTTCCAAGGCAGGGTCAGCGCTTGATGCTCACATTTAGACTGTTAATTGTCACTGGTAAACAGACTGAAAGAAATCCACCTGCATGCCACATGGAAAGGCCAATTGAAGGTCTCCACTAGTTTTTCTTAGGTAAGCATACCTTCATATCATTGAAAAAAGCAAAGACCGTGCGTGGATTGTGCTTCTCCAAAGATCTTCGTCTGTGAGGCACGCATCTCAGTAGATTGTACCCGTGTAATGCTAACGAGAGAGAAGGAAGTAGGAAGTCCATGCACCTCTCCAAACTGCCCATACTTTTGGTTATAGTAGATGTTTTCTCTTCATTATGGTCATGAATAGGCAAAACTATTTATATTACCAAAGGTATATATTTTTTCAACTTTAACTTTGTTTTCTCTGATTTAACAGAGTAACCTATGCTCCTTTAAAACAAAATTGGAAAGTACAGAATGACAATAATCGACACAAACAGAGAACATTACACATAATCATATCAGCCCAAGTAAAATGACATCTTGGAAAACTTTCCACATATCTATTTCAATATTATGCCTTGGTTGAAGTCATCCATGGTTAATGCATTTATTGTATGTATTTAGAAAATATTTATTTATCAAACATTGTGCAAAGGTGATTACGACATATCTCCCATGTTCTAGGATGTTACTATCTGGATAGAGAGAAGGTATATAGAAAAGGAAATTACAACAAACTATGTGAGGTGCTATGATACACACATGCTCTTTGTCAGGACACTGGGGGTGTTGTAGTGGTGCGGGACGTACAAAGGTCACATGAGGTGGCGTGCAAAGTCTCGGAAAGTATGATGCATAAGTGATTAACACCAATTTACAATTCTCAGTCATGGTTTTATAAGTTCATCCCGCTTTTGACTCTGAATTACATTACGTAGCTGTACTTCTTTTACTGAACACCAGATTTGGCCATATACAATTTCTTATTTGTTTTGCAGTTTTTGGCCAGGGCTGGGGCTGGGTTTGAACCTACCACCTTCAGCATATGCGGCTGGCACCCTACTCCTTTGCTCAACAGGCACTGCCGATATACAATTCTTTAATGTTTGTTATACCCTCAGTATGTCTTAGGATATTCAAAGAACATTCCACACACCAGGTGCCCGTTGCACAATAAAGAAAGGAATTGCGTTGCTTACCTATGTGCAGGTATATTAAAGAACAATTTAAAGCTCGGTTGTAACCTTCTCAGTTCATTAAGGAAAGGTTCAAAGAGAAATTTTAAAAGGAACTCTGCAAAGAGCCTAACAGTTCTGTAGGACTTAGGAACAGGGGTTTTCAAGGGGAACAGCACTTTTAGGAGAAAGTGCCTGAGCAGAAGTGAGAGAGCATGACAGGTTGGCAACAGAGGGGAGAGGAGATACGGGGTAATAAGTGGGAAATAATAAGTATAGGGCAAGTCTTGGAAATGGGGACAGAGAATGAGCCATTCACTTTCCTCGGGATTCCCTCCTCCTCTCTCAGCAGGCTGGTAATAATTTTACATCACCTACTGCCATCTGGCGAAGATCTGATTGGAGATTGGATTGGCCTAATGAAGCCCCTCTCCACCTCCCAGGCTCGGCAGTTCTGCAGGTCACATTGATTGCTTTATGGGCACGTCAAGTAGAGAGATATCCTCTGCTTAGGAAACAGGCAGGCTCACCCTCAATGACTTGCGTCCGAGGTCAGAGAGCAAGTCTGGCTTTCCAAGGCAAGATTAATAGATAAGGGCAGAAGGCAAAACAGTCAGCCAGCTCCACAGATCCGAGTCTCCTGTGGCGAAAAGTGGAACCAAAGGCCAAGGGAGCAAACACTTTGCCGAGTTAAGGATAAGAACTATCTCAAGGCATGGCAACCTAAATGCCATCTGGAGACTAGGCCCAGGGACGGAACTCCCATCCTGCACAGCAGCTGATGGACCTTCCACTACAACGCTTCCTTGTAAAGAGGAGGGCATGATGCCAACACACAAAATAAACTCAAGAGAATCATAAACACTGAGGGCTTGTTGGAGCTGTGTAATATAACCCTCTGTAGCAAAGATACTATCTAGGGATGAGAGGAGGAAAACCGATAAAGAAGGGAGAAATTGCAGAAAACATAGAAGCACTTAATTATTATATATTGCCAAGCTACTGAAGTCAGCTACAGTGATAAATTGAATTTCCCTAACACCATGAAACATCCCTTCCACAGTCTGGATCCATTATGTATTTCCAAACTGATTTTTCATACTTTCCCCTACAGATCATATGATGTCCTGACAATACCTCCAGAATGTCTACCCAGTGCTCTCCAGAAAAACTTTATTTCTCTCCATATACCAGTTATTTTAGGTTCAACACAATTCCTCTCCCTTTAGTGAAAACTTCTTCTATTTTACCAGTCAACAACAGCTTTCTTTTGTGAATATCTTTTACATTTATTGCTTGAAAAATCAGTTGGTGATGATGATGTTAACTCATCTCCCTCTCAGTACAATTTTATGGCATTTCATGATCAGATTCTGGGCTTATGGAAACCCTCATAAAATCGCATACATTGAAACTGTGTATATTAAAAACAGAAAAACTCAATTTACTGGCAACTTATCATAGTGTTTTTATTTTGTGTTATAATAGTCAAATAAATCGTGGTCAGGTACATGTCTATAAAATTTTATTTTAAATATTATTAAAGATGTTACTTTATGTCTCAACTTCATTTTAATTATTATGGATACAAAACAGAATTATAAATCTTAAAGACAGGACAGGATTTCAAGAGATTTCCTCACCCATTTTGTTTACTTTTTGTTGTTGTTAACTTAGAACCCCTGATGTGCTTGATATCGTCCCTGACTCAAAATATATGTTCCATACACATCAGTAGAAGATGAGCTGGGTGCAATTCCCTTGAAAAGAGCCCAGTTTTCCCTGATGTCGTATGAAAGTTGGCATATGCACCCAGATGGTGGATAGGACTTAGTTGTCTGACTAGTTTCGACTCTCACATTGGCTCTAATACTCTGGACATAATTCTCTTTTTATATCTTGCCACATTGGCATTGGTTCTGTGTCCTTGATTATGGTTTGCAAATGTAATCTTGGCTCTCCCCTACAGAAGAAGCCCAGTCCTCCTTCTGTTGGTCAGCCTTCACTCAGAGTTGAGGGCTTCCCAGTGAGGGAGGTCTGTGGTAAGGGGATAACTGGTGCAGGCAGGGAGTACAGGTTTGTACTAACTGTGCATTCTGTGTGTGTGATGTGGCAAAGGCCCACTGCTGGCCAAAATTTAGGCTGCCAAAAACAGGAGCAGAGTCCCCTGTTTCCTGCAATGCCCTCCCAAGAACCCTCTGAACCCTCTGCTAAGAAAGGGTAGTGCTACTATATAGGAGAAAGGCTTTAGGAATTCCAACCACTGCTGCAGATCTTGTACTTAAGAGTAAATCTTTTGCCAAGAGAAAATACTGTGATAGCAGGAACAGCGCTGCATAGAATGTTAGAATCGGTGTTCATCTCATATGTAATAGGTGTTTTACTCAGAAGATGTACTTCCAGTTGAGTTTTTATAAATCACATGCTGTTTTAACCATATTAGTAGATAGTTATTCCTTAATTAATTTGAAAATTAATGGAGAAAGAGCCAGAGAGAAAAAGGAAAAGGAGATAGAGATTCTTTTTGTACAACCTCTAGAAACATATTCTTGCATGTTTGATGATAACTGATGATGATTAAATTATTAAGATGATTAAAAAATGCTTCAGCATATTACCTTTTAGTCTTATTTATATAAGATATGTACGTAAATAAAATATGCCCCATTGTTTATCAACACAAATATTTACTTTTTAAAGATAATGCAAACTTTCTAATACAATATAGAATTTGAGATTCAGACTATTAAGACTAAAAGTTAGAAAATAATGGTTAAAAATATATGTCTGTACAAGAATTATGAGGAACATGAATGCTTGGGGCTA